>BPLQ01011158.1:14169-59491 GCA_021605075.1 Caerostris darwini | reverse complement strand
GTTGATCTGCTGAATGCTTTGGCAGAATATCTGCATTTTACATTTGAAATCAATCCTGTCAAGGACGGGAAACATGGCTCGTTTAACACTACCACAAAATTGTGGAATGGGATGATTGGTGAAATTTTTAGGGATGTAAGTATATTCTTTTAATATGGTTTGAAAATAATGCAGGATTAATGCTATTTATTAAAAGACGACTTCAAGTAATTTTGCTATAGAGGACTTTATAGTAATTTTTAATTTATTTCAGTTTTTTTTAATATTCTCGGTATTTATTGAATTCAAAATTAGTTAAATTTGTATGATTTTATATTATAACATTCCTAAGGTAGTATGTATTACTGAAAAGAAAATAATCAGGGTTCCAGAACTGTTCAACAGCTCCCAATGACTTCATTTACATTTTCGAGTATCTGTAATCGATTTGTTTAAGTAATACAAGGTGCCCATATAATATTGGATTCATTTTATCGTTATGCGGAGAATCTGCAAGATATATTATCTCGGATCTTCAATCATTTATTTTCATTCAATTCAATTATTAATTGTAAAACTTAAAATGATGGAAAACAGCTAGTGTGACGTACAACCTCTATAAGGTGTAATAATGTAGTTAGATGGGAAATTATGAGTCAATAAATCTTTCAAGAAGACAAGTATATTTGTCTTAAATAATTTTTTGCCTTACAATATTTAAAGGAATTCAATAGATTTTGTGAAGAATACTATTTCAGCTATTATTTTTAACACTAGTTCTTTTTATCTTCCTACATATTGCTCTTTGAAAAAATACTTCCTATTGCTCTTTGTTTTAAAAATGTGTATTCTATCATCCTTACACATGATTGTTTGTTCTATTAGTTTTATATCCTTTAAAGAATATCTGTTCCATTATCCTCATGTCGCATAAATTATGACTTGTCAGTATATCGATGATTTTTATTTGTAAACCAGACTGACCAACTGACCAGAGCGGGAATATTTCCTTCATTTTTTTACAGTGTTAACTTATATGCCATAGCAGTAAACATTTAATAATGATTTTTTATAGATGTCATTACTATTTTCAGAACTATTTGTGCATTTCTTTACAGGAAGCGGATCTGGCCATTGCTGACTTGACCATCACCACGGACCGATTGCAGGGCGTGGATTTCACCCTTCCCTTTATGCAAACGGGCATTAGCATCCTGTTCAGAAAGCCTACCCAGAAAGTAAAGTCTCTGTTTTCGTTCCTGTCCCCTTTCTCTGGGGAGGTATGGCTTCTTGTGATGGCGGCCTACACTTTCATTAGCATCAGCTACTTCCTGGTGGGTCGACTCAGCCCCTACGAATGGTCCAACCCCCACCCCTGTCGTCAGGAGGACCAAGTCGAGGAGAACGTATTCAGCTTGCTCAACAGCATGTGGTTTGCCATCGGGTCTCTTATGCAGCAGGGATCTGATATCGCACCAACGTGAGACATTTACCTCTATTCCATCTAAAAAGTTTTTAGAATAAATACTTCATACACAAACCACACAAACAATAATTAAGATTCTTTCACACGTTTTAATGAAAATGAATTTTAATGAGTTTTTTTTTGTCTGTGTGGTTTGCTTTGCTTAAAATTATCTATAATTAGTAGACTTTTAAAATTAATCTTGTAACTGGAGGTAAGGGTACATTTCTTCCCATTCATTCCGTAATTAACACCACCTTTTTGCTTTGCCTGTGTATGCCTTTCAAAAAAGTGAAACACTGTATAGTTTAGAAAACAGAAATTTATTCTGAATTTAATTGCAAATGTAAGCAATATATATAGCAAATACACTTTTTTAACACGTGTAAAAATTCCAAGTTCACTAAACAAAAGAAGACACTTATAATTGACTTATAGGGCTCACTGAATAATGATTTTTTAAAAAGATTTTCCATTATGTTCATGTTAAGCTAATAATTATCTGGTACTCTTTCAATTTTTTCTATTAACTTCGAGAAAAATTGATAGCAACATCGTCAGATACTTCACCAGTCTTGCAGTCAAATGGGATATTTTTTAACTGTTTTGCTTCTTTTAGTTTGCCACTGACCATCTTTACAGAATAAAAGTATTTTATACAATAAGAATGAATTAGAAATTAAAATCATAACTGCAAACAATAAATTAAGTATAAATAAACAAATATTTATAAATATAAGCCATATTATAATTTCAATATTCAAATTAATTCAATATTAATTTCAATGTTGGGAGTTTGTTTCTCATTGAAATGAATGGTAGTTTGTATCAGGTTAAGCATTACACAAAGCGTTCCACTGATAGTCAATGGCTGTCAGTAGAACGCTTTGGGCCAAATTCATGCATTTTGCACAACTACAATTTGGAATAAACACTTTCCAGGGTGGCATGAGGAAGAAGAATATACACACTCTACTCTTTCAAGCGTGCCTATACTTATAAGTGAATATTCTACTTGTCTCTGCTTGTTTGGTTTCATAGCAAGTTCTCTCTTTCCAGAAACCCACTGAGCTATACACCATGTATAATAAAATTTTCAATATATAATCATTAATCATTCATTCTTTATTTCGTGTGATCTTTTGTATATCATTTATAAATTACTTAATTTTTGTCGTTCCTTTCAGAGCTATGTCTACTCGAGCGATCACAAGTATATGGTACTTTTTCTGTCTCATCATGATATCTTCTTATACAGCAAACTTGGCGGCTTTTCTGACTGTCGAAAAATTAGTGTCTCCCATCGAAAATGTTGAAGATTTAGCCAATCAAGTTAAGATAAAATATGGATGTTTATCAGGTGGCTCTACCAAGGGATTTTTCCAAGAAAGTATTTTTTTAATTATTATTTTTTTGTCATATTAGGCATGGAATTTGTATTATACAAGCAATACAAAAATGTAATATACTTAAAAACAAAAAAAATTTACAGAAGTTTAAAGTTATGCTATGAAGAGCATTTCAAAAGGAAATGACTAGTTTCTAGAAACAGTGAACAAAAGAATCGAAGCAAAATTTTGTTATTGACTGTTCTTTTTTACTTTGGTCGTTTTCCTACGTAATCACCATTAACTGGTTAACACTTTTGATGAGGCTAGCTTTCTTTGAGCCTGTGAGTGGAATTTCATCACTTAGAAAAGTTCAGACAGCACAGCGTTGGTTTTAATATTCGACGAAAGGCTTTCGACAGAAAACTAAAGAATTAAGATATTTCTTCAGAAAAAGGAAGACTTGAAAATTACTAGTTGCAATGCGGCGCCCCCCCCCCCCACAAAACTTTATTAAAATATTTGAATCGTACAATGAGAACAACTACAACTTTGCCATATTTGTTCTTAAATCATTGTTTTTTGTCTACAAACAATATAGAGTTCCCTGTGAATTTTGATCAGTAAGCTCTTTTGCGTCAAGACAGCAAATTACTCGACATCACATTTGGTAACATTTTACATTAGAACAACCTGTAAATTGCTGTGTAGAAATCTATAAATTGCTGCCACTGGGGGGCAGTTATAAGTAATTAAAAATTTTTGTGCAAAAACTCAGTATCTGCTACATTATAAATGCGATTTTACCCTTCAGAACTTAAATTATTTATTTAAATGGTCTTTTTTACAGAAATCTACTATGGGGACCTATAAACGTATTTACCAGTTCATGGAAAAGCATGCTGACGAAGTATATGTGAATTCCAATCACGAGGGGATCGAAAAAGTGAAGAAGGGTGGTTATGCCTATTTTATGGAGGCAACTTCTATCGAATACAACACGGAAAGAGAGTGCAATCTCACACAGATAGGAGGTCTTTTGGACAACAAGGGCTATGGGATAGCAGTGAAAAAAGGCAAGTGAGGCTTATCCCTTTGTGCAACATTTAAAATGAGTAGTTTTCATATGAGACTTCGTGGGTAAGACTATATCAGGCCATGCTGTAAAATATTGAGTATACAATATATGTTTATATTGTAAACATAACATTACAATATTTTTCCATCATTGGGGTATATCCTTATTCATTAATTGATCAATCATAATATATCGATAATAAAACTTTATGCATATGTGGCCTATAAAAAATTTATTTAAAGCAAACTTTTACAATGGAGGAGCTACAATTATGCAATGGAGATAACGATATAGAAAATTGACTACGTTCTTTTAATGCAGTGTTAAAATTTCGTAGATAATTACAGAACATTAAAAAGGAGAAAAGATTATAATATAAAGAAAATAATTATATTTCCAATTATAAAGTTACAGAACTCTAACTTATTATTGTCAAATGGCATTTGGTTCACACGAATACAATAAATTATAAGCTGTATTCTTTAAAATTTTCGAAATTTAAATCAGTAATAGTTTCCTTGTTTTGATGGTAAAATATAAAACAAGGAAATTATCCAATTTTATTTTTCTAAAAAAATAAACATTGAAATATTAGAAATATTTTATTTCATTATTTTCTATTGTTTGCAAAGTAAAATATTTGATCCTCTGTCAGTAACGTTCTTGCCTGTATGTAAGAGGCCTATTTACATGCTGCCTGATGGCCAATTGTCTAGCTCTCTGGCCTTTGATACCACAGGTTTCATGTTCGAATCCTAGCGATCACATGGATGTTTATTAGCGGTTCGTAATCGTTAAACTGTGTAAACTAATTAGCCCAAAGTGTGCACAAATAATCGTAGAGCGACAAACCAAGCCCTATATACATAATTTTTTTTTTGTCTATCTCTGAGATATTTATTTTCAAAAGCATGTTTCACTTTAAAATTGAGCTCAACAAAGTAGATATGGTTCTTGCTTAATAATACATTAAATTGTTGTATGCCTGTTTGGATCAATATATAGAGGGGAATATTTTTAAACATGAATATAAAAAATAAATCACTAAATGAAATTAGTTAATGAGTTTTCCCTTTCTAACAAAACATTTAACAATTATTACATTAATATTATATAATGTCTATTGTTCTTTGCATGCTTTTTTATTAGTTATTTTTATTATACAAAATAGAAGTGAAATGTGTGCAGATTATATAATATAGAAGATTTTAGGGGGATTAGAGGATGTCCTTCGACTAAGTGATAGTTATTACACGCGATCTTCACAGATCTGTGTATTCCTGATGTTAAATAATGCTTTTTTTTTAATATTCGTGCATATGTTTATCGACTAGAACTATAATAAATACTAAAACAATCATTAAATTAATGCAGTTTCATCCAACAAATTATTTCTTTATTTTTCATTACATTACATTTTTAATTTTCATATTATGTAAGAAAAACAATATATATATATATATATATATATATCTTATTTTTTTAGAGGGTTAATATTCATACAGCCAGCATCTAAATTACGAAGAATATAAATGGACCATGTCTTTTAAAAATCTGTCTCTCCTTATTTTAGAAAAACAAAATTTAGTCCTAAAGAAAATGTATGAAATTAACTCTATCGAATAATAGGGCATAATAGGAAGAATATTATAATATTTAAAATAATAGGACGAATAAACATTCAAAATAAATTTTAATCAAGACATAAGTAACAAACATTGTACTAATTACAAAACCTAATATTTTAGGGTGGTCGAACAGTTCCTTAAAGCTTTTGAAAAAAAAGGTATTTTTCAACAAATACAAAACAAGTAATACAAAAAAAAAAAAAAAAAAAAAAAAAAAATTAAAAAAAAAAAAAACAAATTTTTTTTAACTCTATTGCAGGAAGTCCTTTATAAATAGTCTTCATTAATTTTTTAAAGTTTATCTGGCGCCCTCTGTTGGTAGATATATGCAACTTAAATCTAAAAAAAAACTAAAATTAATTAATTAATTAATATTTGAAAAAAACTGTATTAACATCCAGTGTCATCCACTACAAGTTCAAAGAAAATGTATTTGAACTTCAATAGATGAATAAAAAGTATTTTATTAACGACTGAAATTTTGAACAAGATATATATAGGGAGAGTGAGAGTTAATAGAAGGAATTGAAAAGGCACGTATTATTTTTATTTGAAAATATAATTTCAACGCTTTGTGTTACATTCAGAAAGTTTATTGAAATAATGACTGCCGAAATGAAGATCTGGTTTTATGGTAATCAGCAATAACTTATGCAGGTTATTTTGCTAGTAGTTATAGAGCTTGATTATAATTTTATGCGTACAATATCCCCCTTATATCGAACATTTCTGCTTAGGAAGACATAATTTGAGAGCATGGCTGTCAGGTGGAATCCTGAAACTCCAAGAGCAAGGGCAGATGCACACCTTCAAGGAGCGCTGGTGGAAGCAGAAGAAAGGTGGCGGCAGTTGTTCTCAGACTTCCAAATCTTCAGGGTCTGTAAACGAGCTGGGACTGGGAAATGTGGGTGGCGTCTTCGTCGTCATGCTGCTAGGAATTGTGTTGTCTGCCCTCATGGGAGTCATCGAGTTTCTTTGGTTCCAGAGGAAACTCAAGAAAGAGAGCGAGGTAAGCTCTTCATAGTGACACAAACAAAAGCTTCTACGATTCAGCAAAAGGAATGAGAGAGATTCGACAATTCTTTCGCAAAAGAATATCGGAAATCAATTTAAAAGCCACAATTTAAATGCTTTAAAAATTCAAATTGTTTCATGAATTTACTGAAAAAGTTATTAATCAGTTATTGGCGAAATTTGTAACATTATTAATAGCCAGTAGGTTTCATTATGAGATTTGAATTTAGTTCCTCAGTAACATATACCCATGCACAATATGAATGCTTAAAACTTATATTAGCTGAATAGAATATATATCATTATCTTAGAACAAAATTAAATATTATCTTATTTAAAAATCCATTAAATAAATATATATATCAATCCCTTTTAAAAATATTAAATAGGTTATAATTATTCTAGATTATTAAATTAAGTAATTACTCTTATTTTTTTTTCAGATGTCTTTGTTCAAGTTATTGATGAGAGAAATCAAACATGCGATAACCTGCGGCAGCTCTTCTAAACCAGCACCGAAACTGAAATCTCAAAAAGACGCTGAGGAACCGACGAAAGCGCTGGCCGGTTACAACTCACTCTACTGATATTATCCACTACGCTCTATGCACACTAATTTCTTGTTTTTTAATTGTGATTTTTTTACTGACTCCTGTTCTAGGGACAATCCTGATAAGCATTTCGTTCGGAAGATAATAAAAAAGTTTGTTACAATCATTCCCTTGTTTTTTTTAAATGTATTTCTTCAATTCATTATTTAAACTCTAGTGACGAAATGACATGCTGATGCTTCAAATAATTATATCGAAAGGATACTGACGGAGTTACTATAAATAATGTTAGAAACATTTTTTTATAAGTAAAAATGTAACACTCCCCTAAAACATTAGTTTCACTTGTGCACTCCAATCGGTGTTCTTGCCTGTCTTTGTTAATCCCCTCCCAGGTACCATATCAAGTTCTATTCTCGTTTCATTTAAGATCTACACTCATGTCCATAAATTAAGGATAATTCAGAATCCCACAGAAATTGAACTCTAAAATAAAAATTTCACCTGTAGAATTATCACACACATCTTGAAGAAGAATATCCAAATTACAGGAAACCACCAGATGGCGCTGATAGCAAGTCACAATGACGAGAGTGTAAGAGAGGAGTATATAAGGAATGGTGGCTAAGAAGCAAAATTGTTCACAAGCGCTTTAAAAGCCTTTCAGTGCAATAACCGCATAGTTATGGCACAAAGGAAGCATTTGGATGATTTTTTACGTGGTAGAATTGTCGGACGACTGGAATGTGGACGTACCCAGCTGAAAGTATCCGAGGAACTTGGAATCGCCCAGAGTGTCATCTCCAGGCTTTGGCAAAGATTCCAAGATGATGGTAATGTGAGTAGATGTTACAGCACAGGTCGCCCCCGAGTTACAACGCCGAATGAGGACCGGTATTTAGCAGTTACTGCCAAAAGAAACAGACGGAGCACAGCATCAGACCTGTCTCGTCAGCTCTTTTCAGCTACCGGTACGACAGTTTCAAGGCAGACCGTGTACAGACGCTTAGGGCACATTGTTCTATATGCTCGTAGGCCTATCAGATGTGTTCCACTTACCGCAACTCACTGTCGCCTGCGATTATCCTGCAGTAGAGAGCATGCATTGTGGACACCTCAACAGTGGTCTGGTGTGATGTTTTCCGACGAGTCCAGGTTTAGTTTGCAGTCTGATTCTCGCCGGACTTTCATATGAAGAGCGCCAGGTACCCATTACCACCAAGAGAACACCATTGAACGACACCATTACGGTGGTGCAGGATGGCTCATTTGGGGAGGAATTATTCTTGGTTCCAGAAATGACCTGCATGTTCAGAGTGTAACGATGACAGGCCACATCTATCGGGATGTCATTCTGGAACAACATGCGCCATGGGTGCTGAATTTCTGTTTATGGATGACAACGCCCGTCCTCACCGTGCAAACATTGTAGACGAATGCCTTCAATTGGAGGATATCACCCGTATAGATTGGCCAGCATACTCACCGAACTTGAATCCAATAGAGCATGAGTGGGATATGCTTGGCCGACGAATTGCAGCCCGGCAACCCCCTCCCACCTGTCAACCGGAACTTCGGAGGGTATTGCTTGATGAGTGTTTGTAAGAGAAACAAAGTCTCAGTAGCAGATTATCCCAATCTGCACATAAACATGATGTTCTCTCTTTCCTCTAACTTCGACATCGCCACACTTCAGCGTCACACGTCTAATATGAATCCAACTTTATCAAAATCCGTTCCAATTTCTATTTTTAATAGCTTCTATAAGTTTTTAATAATATCTGGATCACAGACAACATCCCGTAAAAGTCCCCTACTTCTCAAATCATTGCTATTCTCAAAACAAACAAAGATAACTGTCCTATCAATTCTTATCGTCCAGATGTTTTAACATTCATCTTAAGATCCATTCAAATTTTAGAAAAAAAAAATAAGATAATAAATAAAATGATTCTCGTGCTCACCATAATCATTCATTTCCTTTAAAATCCTTTATCATCACTTAAGATTTATCCCTTTCTAGGACTGCACATATACTCTGTCACTTCTTCGCCACACAATCGTAGAAGCGAAGAATGCGAAATTAATTTGTACATCTCTTCAACTTATGATAGCGATAGGAGAGACGGGTTAATTTATAAAATTCTAAAATTGGGAATTAAGGGCGCCGCAGAAAAGTGGATTCACAATTTCCTTAACAACAGGAATTATATTGTCAAATAGAGAAACGATGAGAAATTGATGAGATTGTTTTTCACACTCTGTGTTTAACAAGGTAGTGTTCTCAGAGCTTTCATTTTTAAGATTTACATGCGAAATATCTTCAAAAACATCCTTAATTATATTGAATGTCTAATTTATGCACATGTTATCTTTCTTTTTAGCAGTGACTATCAACTTGAAAAAGTTCTTTTCAATCTTGAAATATCACTTTATAAGACCTCACAGTATTGTAATATTTTTACTCAAACTCCTGTATTAATTTTTTTCTCTTAAAAATCTTCTTCTGAGACGATCTCAAATTGCAATAGTATTTTTACCTGATATCATCAATTTCTACATTTGCACTCAAAGCATACCATTACATTATTTTATCTGATAGTCTCTCAGCACTACCGGCTTTCCAAAATTGTAATTTTCATTCCAGGCGAATGTTCAATCATCTTTGAGATAATCTCTCTCTCTATCTATATATATATATGCTATATATTATACATATATAGAGGGAGAGTATATATATCCTCATCATGATTGGCGCAATAGCCCCATAGTGGGCCAATACCGTCTGCATGTTGGCAGATTTCGAAACATGAGATGTCTTCATTTTTACAGGGTAGGGTTGTCAGCCCCACGCCCAACGCTACAGCCATGTTAGACTGGTACCTACAGTTTAAAATAGACTCCGAAAACCTACAAACATTCATGGCATCACCGGGACTCGAACCCGAAACCTCTGGTACCGAGCGCCAGAGCGCTAGCCATTCGGCCATTCAGGCCCGCGTATATATATATATAGTATACATATATGTATATATGTATAAAACTTGAACTTATTTTTATTTTTGGCATTCGTCTGGCATCCATACCACGCAGCCAGTATCGAGAGTGATTTAACAGATTCTTGGGCGTCAGACACGATGAATTAAAACTGAATGTGTATCTCCATAAAATATCATTTATGATGAATAAAAAAGACGTTAAAAGCACAGATGAACTATGAATTTCAGATCTATCTCCAATCTTCTTTATTTAGCTAGCTTATATATATTTTCTCAGAAAATAACGCATCAATTTAGTTTTCAAGATTTGGCAGTAGTTGCCTAGGAAACCGGAAAAAATCGATTTTTCGATCTGCGACGCAAGAGCATTAGAAAGATGAGGATTACAAATGATGTCCGTATGTGATGCGCCTTGGTAAATGTGAATTAATTAAATCTCAATATTTATTAATCTGCCATCACATTTCAGTGCATTCAATCCGATGCTTCCAGCTAGATTTCCAGCCAGTTGGATTCTGAAAATGAGATCTGCATTTTTGCGATGTTGGTATAAGTTGAATGAATTTTGGGAAGATGGTGAATTTTGGGGTGATCATGATCATGGTCGCCATGAAAGGTAATTTCTATTTTAAAAACAATAAGATAGATGACTTTCTTGTTTAATAACTATAACTTTATTTTGAAAATCGTCAAGTTTATTACTGCTTATTTCTTTTTCAACAGTCAATATCAAAAATTGATTATTTGGAATATATGTTATTAATAATTAAAGGAATATATTTTTTGTTTTCAGTCTAAATTTTTTTCTTTTATTTTTCTAATACATGAATACAATTAATTAAGAATAATATAATTGCACTAATTAAATTGGAATTCATGTCAATTTTTCTTACTTTAAATTTAATTCTTTATAATAATTTTTTAAAAAATTTAATCTTAAAGTTTAATTGTGTTTTTTTTTTAAGTTTGTTAATTGATGTTTTCCTAATGTAGAAACATCATCATATTTTAAAAGTATTGAATTTATTATTTCGTTTGTTTTGTTCCTCGGTTCTTTTTTTTTTAAGTACAATAATTTAATCTTTCAAATTTTATTATGAAATATTATCTAACTCTTTACCTAAAATTCCACCCATATTTTCTCTATACTTAAGATCTATATTCATAAATATTTTGCTTCCTTTTCATATTAAGTGAAATTAGCACATTTTAAAGGGAAAAAAATTTAGTTGATGAGTATGTTTTCATAATTCAAAATAATTCTCTTTAGGTTGAATATTTTATTCTTTAGAAATCAATATAAACAATACTAAGGAATTTAAGTTTTAAAAAAGAATACTGCAGCATTTATTATCAATAAACCTATTTTTACTTGAATCATTCTTCTTAAGAAAAACAGCAATAAATTAAATTTATGGTCAAATTTTGAATCTATAGCTATCGTTATTATTTTGAATTAATTCAGTAAAAAAAGAAATCTTGATTTTAATGGAAATCCTATAATTTTAAATAAACTAAAAGTAAAATTATTTAATTCTTTAATCATTTTTAATCTTTCTTGTGTTTTTTTTTTCATTTTGCTTAATTCTATTGTTAGAATTTTCCTGTTTATTGTATTTTTAAGTTAGTTTTCAAAAACATGCGCTAATTTTACTTTAAGGTCTCTCTGAAAAGTAATTATCCGTTTACTTCAATTGTATTTGTCTTTTTTATTTTTTGTTGAACATCTAATTGTCTCTGAGTCTATAAATGTGTCATTTTAGTTCAGTAATATAGTTCACTTCATTTCAAAAATTAGACAGAAATCACTTTTCTAAACTGCAATAAGTAATGAATACATGTTTCAAAATTGTGTATTGCTTTGTGTGAGTGTGTTTGTTTTGCTTAAAACTAGCTACATTTAGTATGACATTTAAAGTTAATTTTGTAACTGAAGGTAAGAGTATATTTCTTCTCAGGCATTTCGTAATCAACACCACCTTTTTGCTTTGTTTGTGTATACATTTTTCAAAAAAATGAAGTACTATATACTTTAGAAAGCAAAATTTTATTATGAATTAAATTGCAAACTTAAGCATTATAGCAAAAGACTCGTAGGCCAAATATACTTTTTTAACTCTGGTGTAAAAATACCAAATTCATTAAACAAAAGACACTTAATTGACATCTTTATAGGGCTCAGTAAATAAAGAATTTTTTTTTTTTAGATTTTCCATTTTGCCAAATCTAATAATAATTATCTAATAATAATTTGCCAAATCTTTTAGTTTTCCACTGACCTTCTTTACAGAATAAAAGCATTTCATACAATAAGAATGAATTAAAAATTTTAAAATCATAACTATAAACAATAAATTAAGTATAAATAAACAAATATTTATAAATATAAGCCATATTATTATTTCAATATTAATTATCAGCATATACTACATGAAAATTGCGTATCTTTTAAAAAAAAAGTGTCAAAAATAAAAAGATTTCATGCAAAGAGCGAGAATAAAGTAATGAAATATTTATGACCTTATACAATAAAATGGCATATTCTTTAACTTAAAATATGTAATATTTAGCATATATATATATATATATATATATATATATTATTAATTAAGCAGCTTCTTTTGTGATATTTTCTGTTAATAAAACAAAAAACAATCTTTCATTTCATGAAATAAATTATAATTTGGAGTCTTTGGATCGTGTAATTACTTTTTTTGTAATTGAGCAAAATAATTAACTAAGGTATCAGCAAAATTGAATTCCTCAGCCTACTAGTAAATGTCCAATTTTATTTGTAACTCAGATTACCCCATATACAGAATATCTACCTTATACAGAATACACATCTGTAAATACGTTAAGCTTGTTTGGATTTCTATCTTTCTTATGAATTTAAACCTAACACACTATTTAATTTAATTTATCACTAACACACAAATGCTTCTATGAGTAAACAGTTAAGCGAAATAAGTTAAGTGTCGAAGTTTGCTCGTTAGAGGATAAAATGGGTCTTGTTTTTTGTGTTCAAACTGCAATATCTGGGATGCTATGTACTTTCGGTCGCATGCCTTAATAGAGTGTAAGTAAGTAGCAGCACATAACTGCGGACATATAATTGCCCATCAATAGTTTCGTTAAAAAGCGATAATTTTTTTTAATTTTTATTTTTCTACTGTACCACACTAGTGTCGATAATATCAGCATTCTATTTTGATCCTTTTTGGCAAAAGGTCTAACGATTAAAAATGGAATGTAGGCCTTTATTCTGAAAGTGTGAGCTTGTTCTAAAATTTTCTTGCTTCTTTCGAATGATGAGCAAAAATATCGTATGCAGTACGTTTTAAAATAGTTCACAATTATTTCATATTAGCATGAAATTTGTATGTTTTGATTTATGAATACCAAACATTTTGACATGGTGTCTTTAATCAGTAGATTGGTGGGAGATAGATTCTCATTGAAATAAATGGCAGATTTGTGTTAGGTTAAGCTTTACCCAAAGTGCACAAAAGATAACTCATTGCACATCATGCACTTTGCACCACTATAATTTGAAATGAACAATTTCCAGAGTGGCATGAGAAGGAAGAATATACACATTGCCCCATGTACAGCTCATTGCAAATCATGCACTTTGCACCACTACAATTTGAAATGAACATTTTTTCCTTCTACAGCCTATTGCACATCATGAACTTTACACAACTACAAA
Organism: Caerostris darwini; assembly: GCA_021605075.1. Classification (NCBI taxonomy): domain Eukaryota; kingdom Metazoa; phylum Arthropoda; class Arachnida; order Araneae; family Araneidae; genus Caerostris; species Caerostris darwini. The sequence goes on along the minus strand of BPLQ01011158.1, from coordinate 45,737 downwards.
TTTAAATGAAAACTTTTCAGGGTGGCATGAGGATTGAAGAATATACACATTTTCTCTCCTTTAAAAAGGCTTTCAAGCGTGAATATCCTTTACACATGACGATCCTTATCCTTACACATGGATATTCGGCTGGGCTTTGCTTGTTGAGTTTCTTAACAACTTCTCTCATTCCCGAAACCTACCGAGCTATACATCATGTTGCTCTGTTATTAAACTATTATTATATTATCATATAAATCATTCTGTTACATTTATTTTGTCTGATCTTTTACATATCTTTTATAAATCATTTAATTTTTGATATTCATTTCAGAGCTATAGCTGCTCGAGTGATGACATGGATGTGGTCCTTCAAGTCTTTTCTCGGTCTCATCATGCTATCTTCTCTTATAGCCCACTTGTTGGGTTTTCTGCCAGTCGAGAAATTATTGATGGCATTTGATGATGGTGGCTCTACCAAGGGATTTTTCCAAGTAAGTATTTTTTTAATTATTATTAATTTTTTTTGTCATATTAGGCATGAAATTTGTATTATAAAAAGCAATACAAAAAAGTAATATACTTAAAAACAAAAAAAATTTTATAGAAGTTTAAAATGATGCTATGAAGCGCATTTCAAAAGGAAAGAAATAGTTTGCAAGTAGCATTGAACAAAAGAATAGAAACACAATTTGTTATTGACTCCTCCTCACACCTTGAAAGTTTTCCTTTGTAATCACCATTAACCGTTTCAAACATTTGATGAGGCTAGCTTTTATAGACCTGACAGTAGAATTCTACCTCATAGGAAAGTTCAGACAGCTTAGAGTTGGTTTTAATGTTCGACAAAAGACTATCGGCGGAAAACTAAAGAAACCAGGTACTTTTTCAGATAAAGGAAGACTTGAAAGTTACTATCTGCAATGTTGGGCTGTAGGGAGAAGGGGGGATAAACTTCTATTAAAAATTTTGATTCGGACAATAAGAACAACTACAACTTTGTCATATTTGTTCTTAAATCGTAGTTTTTTGTCTACAAATTATATACAGTTCACTATGAATTTCTGCCTAGTAAGCTCTTTTGCATTAAGACAGCAAATTACTCGACTTCACATTTGGTAATATTTTACATTAGAACAACCTGTAGATTGCTATGTAAAAACCTGTAAATAGCTGCTACTGGGAGGTCAGTGATAAGTAACTGCAAAAAATCAGTATCTGCTACGTCATACACGCGATTTGACCCTTCGGAACTTAAATTATTTATTTAAATGATCCTTTTTACAGAAATCTACTATGGTCACCTATAAACGCATGGAAAAGTGCGCTGACGAAGAATATGTGAATTCCAATCACGAGGGAATTGAAAAAGTGAAGCAAGATGATTATGCCTATTTTATGGAGACAACTTCTATCGAAAACGACACGGAAAGAGAGTGCAATATCACCATGATAGGAGGTCCTTTGGACAACAAATGCTACGGGATCGCAGTAAAAAAAGGCAAATGATGTTTATCGTTTTGTGCAACATTTAAAATGAGTAGTTTTCTTATGACACTTCGTGGGTAAGATGTCATGATGTACAATATTGGGATTACAATATATGTTTATATTGTAAGCATAACATTACAATATGTTTCCAACATTGGAATCTATCCTTAATCATTAATTGATTAATCATAAAATATCAATAATAAAACTTTAGGCATATGTGGCATATAAAAAAGTCTATTTAGAATAAACTTTTCAAAAGAGGAGCTTCAATCATGCAATGAAGATAACAATATAGCAATTTGATTACGTCCTTTTTATGCAATCGATAGCACAACTAATGTTAAAATTTTTTAGATTTTAATATTAAAAAGGAGAAGTAATTATAGTATAAAGAAACGAATTATATTTCCAATTACAAAGTCGCAAAACACTAACTTATGATTGTCAAATGACATTTGGTTCACTCGGATACAATAAATTATCACCTCTATTCTTTAAAATTTTCGAAATTTACATGCGCAATATTTGGTAAAATATTAAAACAAGGAAATCATCCAGGTTCAGTTTTCTAAAAAAAAAAAAACATTGAAATATTATAAATTTTTAATTCTTTATTTCCTATTGTTTGCAAAGTAAAATATTTTATCCTTTGTCAGAACTTTCTAACCTGTATGCAAGATCCCCATTTACATGCGGCCTGACGGCCAATTGCCTAGCTCTCAGGCCTTTGGTACCGTAGGCTGCAGGTTGGAATCCTGGCGGTTGCATGGATGGTTGTTAGTGGTTCGTAATCGACGTTAACTGTAGGCTCCGGTCTAATTAGCTCAAAGTGTGCACAAAATGACCGTAGAGCGTCAAACCAAGCCCTATTTACATAATTTTTTGTTTATCTCTGTGATATTTCTTATCAAAAACATGTTTCACTTTAAAATTGAGCTCAACAAAGTAGATATGTTTCTTTCTAAATAATACATTAAATTGTTGCAGTCCTGTTTGCATCAATATATGTATTGGAAAAGTTATATTTTTAAACAGGAATATAAGAAATAAATCACTAAATAAAATTATTTGATTCAAAAACTTTTCCCCTTTACAGAAAAAAAAAAAAAAAAAAAAAAAATTATTAAATTGAAGTAATATAATGTATATTGTTCCTTGTTTCCTTTTTTATTAGTTATTTTTATTACACAAAAAAAAAGTGAAATATGTGCATGTTAAATAATATTTGAAGATTTTAGGAGGTTGGGAGGGTGTCCCTCGACTAAATGATATTGATTACACACGCATTTCGGACTCCTGATGTAAAGTAATACTTTTTTTAATGTTAATGTATAAGTTTATCATCTAAAATTTTACTAAATACTTAAAAAATTCTCTAAATTAACGTAATTTCATTCAACAAGTTATTATTTTTTTATTTTTTCTTTACATTATATTGTTTAGTTTCATAATATGCAAACAAAAATAAATAAATGTACATTTGATAATTTTTTGGGGTTAAAAAAGAAAGGGAACATATTGTTTTATATTTGAAAGTAATATTTCAATGCTGTGTGTTACTTTCAGAAAGTTTATTTGAAAATGGCTGCTTTGTTGATTTGAAGATGTGGTTTTTACGGAAGTCAGCAATATTTTATGCAGATTATTTCTCTAGTAATTATAGAGCTTGATTAAAATTCCATATCCACTTACATCTAAAATTTCTGCTTAGGAAAACATAATTTGAAAGCATCAGGCGGAATCTCGAAACTCCAGAAGCAAGGGCAGTTGAACACCTTCAAGAAGCGCTGGGGGAAGCCGAAGAAATGTTGCGACTGTTGTTGTGATGAGACTTCCAAATCTTCAGAGTTACAGCCCGATGTATTAATGAAAAACTTCCGTGCTGTCACTCTCCTCATGCTAGTCTTAATTATGATGTCTGCCGTCGTGGGAATCATGGAGTCTATTTATATCCTGAGGAAACTCCATAGAAGGAATGAGGTAAGCTCTTCATGGCGGCACGAACAACGATTCAGCAAACGGAATGCAAGTAGGGATTGCAATACCGGTATTTTGAGCCCTTTGTACAATTTTGTAATACCGGTATTCACAAGTTTAAATCCCTTTTTTTCGGTATTTACTAGAAATTTAGAATTCTTATCTGTGAAATTCTTATTCTTATCTGAAAACTAGAAATTAACAAGGTGATGGTGAAAAGGAATTGTCTCTTGAACAGAAATTAGAATTGGCGATAATTAAAAAATTTTCAACAAACCAAAATACAATACAGAAATCAGCTATATTCAAAACAATCCGACTAGAAATAGATTTATTTGAAGTTGAGGGATTTAGAGGTAAATACTTATAAAAAGTACATCACGCATTGCTAACAGTACCACCAACTAGCGTAGATGCTGAAAGAGCGTTTTCGACAGCTGGTAATTTTTGCACAAAATTATGTTCCAGGCTTAATGATAGTACAATTGATGTATTATGTTTTTTAAGATCGCATTTCAAAATTTTTTAATAGTATCACCGGCTGAATAGCGATATTTACACTTTTTTTGTGATTTAAATAAATAAGACGTTCCTTTACTTTTTTTGTGATTCTTTATATACTGTTATAATTTATAAGTTACAAATTTTTTTGTGATATTTACATTCTCTAATAAAACTAGCAAATAAAACAAAAAAACACCTGTGTTTTCCTTCTTTTTCTAAAATTTCTACTACCGGTATTCCGGTATTAAGATCTAAAAAATACCGAATATCGGTATTGAACTTTTGGTCCGATATTGCAATCCCTAAATGCAAGAGATTCGACAGTTCTTTCACAAAAGTATATCGGAAATCCTTTTAAAATCCACAATTTAAAAATTCAAATTGTTTCAAGAATTTACTGAAAAATTTAATCAGTTATTGGCGAAATTTGTGACATTATTAACAGCTGTAGGCTTCATTATGAGATCTGAATTTAGCCCCTCGGTAACATGTACCCATGTATATCATGAATTCATAAAATAATATTCGCTGAATAAAATATATTTTATTTTTTTAGAGAAAAATTAAATATTAAAGAGTTTTTGCATAGCGCATGCTCATAGGAATAGCTCAATAGTGTGCAACAGGTACAATGTTTCCTATGAGCATGCGCGCTATGAAGAAAAATATCGGACGATAAAAAAATGTTATGCAAAAACTCTTTATTATCTTATTTAATCGATTAGATCTGTTGAAAACTATTAAATACGTTATAATTATTCTATATATTTAAATTAAGTAATTCCTTTATTTTTTTCAGAGGTTTCGTGCAAATAATTGATGATAGAAATCAAATATGCGATAACCGGTGGCAGCTCTTCTGAACCAGCACCGAAACTGAAATATCACAAAGACTCTGAGGAACCAATGAAAGCGCTGGCCGGTTACAACTCATTCTATTGATATTATCCACTACACTCTATGTGTTTTTAATTCTGATTTTTTTTAGTGACTCCTGTTCCTGAGATACTCCCGATAAGTATTTCGTTCGGAAAATAATAAAAATGTTTCTTTCAATCATTCACTCGTTTGTTTGTTTTTTAAAATTTATTTCGTCACATCTTTAGTTAAACTCTAGTGACGAAATGACATGCCGATGCTTAAAATAGTTATATCGAAAAGATATTTATAGAGTTACTATAAATAATGTTAGAAATTTTTTTTTATAAGTAATAATGTAACACAATCCTAAAATATCAGTTTCACTTTTGTACTCAATCGTTGTTCATGCATTCCTTTGTAAATCCTCTTCTAGGCATCATATAAAGTTCTATTTTCGTTTTATTTAAGACTTATATGTAATTATTGGTCCTATTAAATATCAAAATCGCTCCGATGATTTGTTATTTGAATCATGTTGCACTGCATGGATTGTTTTCATAATCAAAATATTAGCTAAAGTGTTAAAATTTTAAATTTTGATCAATCAGCATATATGCTGCATTGGTTCTTAGTTGTTATTCAAGAAACAACATTCAGAATAAATTTAAAACCTCACCAAGAGTAAAATCGTTTCCTTGATAGCTTCTTTATAGATTGATAAAATATTGGGGGTTATCAAAATAATGGAAACACCTGTGAATAAAAGTGACATTTTTGAATGCGCTTCGTAAGTATTAAAATATAATAGCTACCAGTTTTTTTTAAATAGAAATGTATATACTCTGGTAGTATGTGGTAGCTCTATTGAAGTTAACTTTTGGATTTATTTGAAACGCGTCAAATGTCGGGCCTTTCAGATTTTCAGAGGCCAAATTGTAGGAGCCCGTCTAGCTGGAGAAAGTGTAACCGAAACATCCCAACTTTTAGGCGTTTCTAGACGTACGGTGTCTAAAGTCCTGATAGCATACACATAGTTGGGCAAGACAAGCTCGGCAAAGCAAAAGAGAAGCTCAGTGAAAGACACCGATGGGTATTGAAGCGGATTGTGATGTCTCAAAAGCGAATAACTGCAGCAAAAGTGACCGCAGAGCTCAATCAGCATCTGGATTCTCCAGTTTCAATCATTACAGTTAGAAGGAACTTTCATATACAGGACATTTACGTCTGAGCAGCAATTCCCAAGCCACTTGTAACAGATGTTAATGCCAAACGTCGTCATACGTTTGGAGGACACTTGCACAAACGTGTGATCGTGATTTTCTCCTTCCAACTGTCAAGTATGGAGATGGATCTATCATGATATGGGCAGCCGTATCATGGTTTTCTTCTGGACCAATTGTAACCCTGAAAGGAAGGATTAATGTGGAGAAGTATAGAGAAATTTTAGCTGACCAGGTCCATCCTATGATGCAAACTTTGTTTCTTACAGGAGATGGAATTTTACAGAATGGTAATGCACCCATCCATACAGCGGGACTTGTCCAATCAGGGTTTGATGAACACTAGAATGAAGTTAAACGTCTACCTTGGCCCTTACAGTCTCCCAACCTCAATATCATTGAAACGTTATGGTCTATTTTAGAGCGTTCAATACGGAATCGATATCCTCCACCGGCATCTCTTTCAGAATATCTCCATGAAGAATGGTACAATATTCCTCTAAACACAATTCAGTACTTGTATGAATCGATTCCTAGGCTAATCCAAGCTGTATTACATGCCAAAGTCGGTTCTACACCATACTAATAAAGGATTCTTTTAAATCTATGGTGCTTCCATTATTCTGATAACCCCCTGTATATCCCTTTGCAACCCGATGAGTAAGGGGCTTGTGGAAGAATGGAATGCTCTTTTCTGAGAGCTTTGCCTGCATAACAATTGAGATGTGGGTGAGGGAATTATCGTAATGCATTTTCCTATCACTTCGGCTGGGCGTTTTCTTCCGATTGCCTCAATCAGTATTTTCAAAATTTGTACGTACCAAGAGTCGCTAATAGTTTATCTAGTTGGTACAAATTCATGGTACACCACACCATCATTGTTGCAATACGCAATAAGCATGATTTTTGTTTTGAATTTGACATGACCTGATTTTTTTGGTCGAGGAGAGGGCGTTGTGTGCCATTCTCTCATCAAAATTGTTAACTCCCATATTCGTAGTATTTTGGAATATAATTCACCTATTTTTATTTCCTTTTATCACAGCAATCTCCAAATTCTCACCACAATGTAAAATATTGCTTTACGGTTCCCAACAAATCTTTATAAACGGACTCCGATTCCAGTGTTATACAAAGAAGCTGGTCAAATCTTATTCTTCCGTAAACTTATGTTGGCAGAACATTTTTTTCTAAAACAAATTTCTTTCGTTCCGCCCCCCCCCACCCCCCCTTCTCTCTAAATGTCTCAGATTAGAGAATTGTTATTCTCTTTTGAAGCATCCAATTTCCCTTCAGACTTTTTTTGCTAAACTTTGAAAAATTTACACATTTCTCCTTCATATTCAATTCCCAATCTACATCTTATTGATAAAAATTATCAAATTTCTTTCAATCTAAACCGTTTATTCTTCCAAACCAAACGACTATCACGTCATTTAATTAAAGTAACTTTTAACTTTAATTAAGTAACTTTTTGAACAATATAAAGAACAAAATTGAAAAAAATAAGCTTATTTTAGCGACTGATGCATCAAAATCCCTTATCAAATACTCAAAATTCTGTATTAATTTTTTCCTCTTAAAAATCTTCATCTGAGATGATCTTAAATTACAAACCTGATTTCATCAATTTCTACAATTGCACTCGGAGCATACCATTACATTATTTCATCTGATAGTCTCTCAGCCGTTCCGACTGTCCAAAATTATAATTTTAAATCCACGCGAGTCATCAATCTTCTTTAAAATCATCTAAAAAAAAAAGAAGAAAAAAGCCACTTTGAACTTATTTTTGTCTTCGGAAGTCAAGCAGGAATAATCGAAAATAATTAGGCAATTTGGCAAATTCCGCGTCAGACACAATGATCTTAAATTGTATATCTCTGGGAGACATCATTAATCATGGGGAAAAAAAAAAAAAAAAGACAACAGTTAAAAAAGCAGATGTATGATCAAGAGCAATTTATGCGTCGGATCTGCTTCATTTAAATATTACTAAATCAACTCATCGTCGCTCTTCTATCAATTGTACTTGAGCGATTTCGCACCAAGATTGATCCTACAACAGTTAGACTCAAAGACTAGATTTTACTTCTTCTCCAAAGTGCTCCAGCTGCAACGAACCGGAAACCGATGGATATATTTTATTTCAATACATTATATGTACCATACAAAGAGAATGTTGAAAATCGCTTTTGGGTACAAAGTCTTATTTTATTTCTAGTTATTTTATATGACTCAGAACGTTTATTACAAAAATGTATTAATGAATTTCCTACAGAAAATTACGTAATATTATTATATTAACTTTTTTGTCTTATTTTCGTAACAGAGGTTCTGTTTAAACCACATTTCGGTGGCTTTTTTTTTTTTTCATTTACTTCCTTTGGAAACAGTTAAACTTTGCTGATTATCTGAAGATCTTTATTATCCTTATTATCTTTTACTAGCCATTCTTTTTAAGAACATTTGAATAAATTGAAATAAAGCAGTTTACACGAGCATGAATCTCCAAGCACCTTGTCCAAGTCAAATTAAATCAAGTCCATTTTTAATATCAAACTTTTGTAGGAAATTTCTTAAATCAATGGATTTCTTGTTTACTTCTAGAGCCGTAACATCACTTTCAGTCGGCATTTGGAACATAATTTTATTTTCGTTTCAAACCTTTAATTTCTGCAAATCAAAAGTTCTTTGCTTTACACGTTCTTCAAATTCTATCTGTCACGTTTTTCGCTCTTTTCAATTAATTGTTGTTTTTCCTTTTCAAGTTACTAATTTTTCTCTATTTTGATTCTTTTGAAAACTTGATTACCAAACATTTCATCACAATTTTTAATACTTGTTATTATTAATTATTATTGTTCACTATAATTAGTTTATGTTAAATATTTTTGTAATAACAACACTGTGTTTATATAATTAATATATAGAAATTTGGCAATGTAATTTACTAAAAAAAATGGATATTCGTATAACTGGGAGTGAAAATGGTCAATTTTATTATTATTTTTAATAATTTTAAGTGCAAATTTCAAGACAGTGTTGGTCGCAATGGTATATTAACCTAGTTAAAATTTTTTATTAAAACTTCAATAGACCCTGAGCGTAAATTATGACAAATGGATTGGATAAGTTAAAAAAAAGTTTGATGGCAAATCAAAAAATTTGTAGTCTATAACTATAGATATTCATTAATAAAATCTAAAATTTTCATTCTGAATTTTAATCTTCAGTTTAAAATCTAATATAATTGTAAAAATTATGAACAATCAAATAGATGAGATATTTAAGAAACAATAATATTGAATATTTTGTAATTACCCCAAAAAATTAAAGACCATTGTAAGTAATAATCAAGGGATTACCCAAAAATACTCCTGAGGAGGAAATCAAAGCTGCTCTCATTGAAAAAGGATTTGTGGTGGAAAAAGTTGTGTAACTAATTAAAATCAAAACAAAGCAACCCTTGTCAATATGGCAAATAACGCTCACTAAAAAGGAGAAAAATAATGAGATATTTAAACTCAATAGACTTCTTTACCTTACGGTTATTATTGAAAAATACAATAAAAGACCCATAGCACTACAGTGCTTTAAATGTAACTTTTTTCATCACAACTCAATTAATTGCGGTTTTAAAGCATGTTGCTTAAAATGTGGCCTTGAACATTCACATAAAGAATGTAACATCAAAGAAAAGATTGAAGTACCTACCTGCATTAACTGTGGGGAAAAAGGACATCTTGTCACATGGAGGGGTTGTAAAAAATTCCCAAAAATAAATGTAAATTCCAATGGACAAGCAACTCGTCCAAAAATTAATTCTACCAGACAGGTTTTTGCTAATTTAAATTTTGCTGCAGCACTCAAAAATTCTTATCCACAAACTACTAATATCCCTGGTTATAATCTTCAAAATCAAAAGTTCAATCCTCAAAGCCGACTGAACTCATTAATAAGTGTTGATGATATCCAAATTTTTCAAAAAGCTAGCTATCTGATGCGAGAATTTCACTCTATATTTAATAATCTAAAGGGTCTTGATGGCCTTATCCAAAAAATAAGTACTGCTCAAACTAAAGCAGATAAACTCCAGGCATTTGTTAATGGCCTGGCGTCTCAATCTCTTCCAAATACTTTGTAATGATTCAATCGGCTACTGGGCTATGCATTTGCTAATGGAATGCTTGTAGTTTAAAAAATAAACTTTTTGAATTTGATGTTTTTCTTAATAACTATAACCCGGACATTGTACTACTACAGGAAACGCTTTTAAAATTTGATCCTTCTCCTAATTTTTCTGGTTACATTTTCTATCGCAATGACGGACCACAGAGTCCTGTCTCTGGTGGCACTGGTATTTTAATAAAGAATTGTATTCCACACGCTCATGTTCCCTCTCCAATTCTCCATGCAATTAAAACTACTGTTGTATCTGTCAATTTTCCAAATTTTCCATCTTTGACTATTGCATCTGTTTATGTTCCAAATAATGTTCCTTCCTCTAATTTTATTCATGATCTAAATGTTCTTTTTTCCTATAGTAGTAGCACCATTTTGGCAGGTGATTTTAATGCTAGACACACTCAGTGGGGTTGTTATAATAGAAATAATACTGGAAGACATTTATCTGCTTTTGCTCATAACTCTGATTTTGATATTCTAGCTCCAAACTCTCGTACAGGATTTAGTAATTATTCTGCCTCTACTATTGACCTTGCAGTCACGAAAAAATTTCATTTTAACTACACCATTTCCTCTCTTAATGAGCTTTCCTCAGATCATAATCCTGTAATTATTAAATTTAACCTTTCTTATCCTACTGTCTCTGTTAACAACAATGTTAGAATTTATTGGACTAAATTTTCTTCTTTAATTGACTTTAATTTTAATTACTCTGCTCACAAACTTAACAATGCTGCTGAAATTGATGACGCTACAGAGAATATGACGAAAATAATTACTGATACTTACAATGCTGCCTCGAAACAAATTAATACTAACAATCGTAGTTATCTTCCTCCACACATTAAAACCTTAATCACTAACCGTAATCGTGCACACAAAACCTGGCAAATATTTCGGAATCCACAAAGTAAGACTAATTATAACCACTCACAGACTTTACTGAGAAGACCTATTGCTCGATATAATTATGAAACTTGGGATAGACACCTACAAACCTTAAACTGCGAAGATGGCTCTTTCTGGTCTTTCCCCAGGACTTTTAAACGTAAACGCTCTCACATTAGAACCCTAGGCTCTAACAATTCACTGGCCATCACTGACAGTCAAAAAGCTGAGGTTTTAGCTGACAGCCTTCAGGAACAGTTTCTTAAGAACAACATTCATAATCATGATACAGAAAATCTCATTGAGTCCACTATCACTAATTTTATTAATACTTATCAAATCTCTTAAATTCCTGTCACTAAAGCAGCTTTCATTATTAATTGTATTTCCTCACTGAAAATTAACAAAACTCCTGGTATAGATAAAATTACTAATAAAATGTTAAAAAACCTTCCTTTCAAAATAATACTTGAGATATGTAAAATTACTGATTCTATTCTTCATACTGGTTACTATCCTAAGTCTTGGAAAACAGCTAGAATTCTCCCAATTCTTAAACCTGGAAAGGATCCTACTTCTCCTATTAATTACAGACCAATTTCTTTACTCTCTTCTATTAGTAAACTAATTGAAAATGCCATCCTGAACCTCCTTAAAAGTGAGTCAAATCAAAATAACCTTCCCATCCCACAGCAATTTGGATTTACCGAAAAACTTTCTACAACTCATCAGCTCTACAATCTCACAGAAAATGTTGCTGAAGGATTTACCTGGAAATATGAAACTGCTGCAATTTTTCTTGATGTGGCCAAAGCTTTTGATAGAGTCTGGGTTAATGGATTGATTTACAAACTCATTTCTTACAATTTCTCTCCTTATTTGATTCAAGTAATTCGTAACTATCTTTCAGACAGACACTTTGTTGTCGCAGTAGGGAATACCGATTTCTCAATTCGTGATATTCATGCTGGTGTGCCCCAAGGCCCTATTCTAGCTCATTTCCTCTATAATATCTTTATCAACGATATTCCACAAAAGAACAATATCAAAATTAGTCTGTATGCTGACGACACTGCAATCTTAACGCAAGGCCGAAAAACTTGCACTATCCAGAAAAATTTGCAAAATTATATCATTGATTTAGAAAAATAGCTCATTAACTGGAAGATAAAATTAAATGTAGAGAAAACTGAAGCAGTTCTTTTCACTTGCAAAAAATACTATAACCCTCAAAATATTAAAATTTATAGTAATTATATCACCTGGTCTAAAGAAGCTAAGTACTTAGGAATTATTCTTGATAGTAAACTTAACTGCTGATCGCATATCTACAACCTTAGAAATAAATTCAATACTCAATTTAGAATTCTCTATAATTTAATCAATAGAAACTCAGCTTTACCTCTTAATCTCAAAATTCTAATATATCTCACTTATCTTTGTCCAGTATTAACTTATGCAAGACCAGTTTGGGGTTCTGTCGCACGTACAAATTTTGAAATTATTCAAAGGATTGAGAACAAAACTCTTAGAATGTTAACGAATTCACCCTGGTACTTTCGTAATGACGATGTTAGACGATCTCTCTCGGTTCCAAGTTTAAGACAATTTGTTCACAAAATTTCTACTAAATTCTATAATGATATGCGAAACATCAATAACCCAGTTTTAAATATCCTACAAAATTACGATTATGATATCTCTTCCCGCAAACATAGCAAAAGACCTCGCACTGTTCTAAATATTTTAAATTAATTCCTTACAACTGCCTAGATGAAAAAAGTTCGCTTCCGTTGTTATTATTATTATTATTATTATTTTTTTTTCATGCAACTGATTTCATCAACATCTACACTTTTGAAATTTTTGTTATTTTTCATTTTTTAATTTTATCAAATAAATAAATTTTTTTTTTTAAAAAAAAGGGCATTTAATTATACAATTTTTCTTATTAACTCAAAGGGCATGAGGCCACCGCTATGTTTTAAAATTTTACAGCGAAGGAGCTACTGGCCGCTACGCGGCCAAGGATCTCCGTGTTAATCTACACTCATGTCCATAAATTAAGGATAATTCAGAATCACACAGAAATTGAACTCTAAAATAAAAATTTCACCTGTAGAATTATCACACACATCTTGAAGAAGAATATGCAAATTACAGGAAACCACCAGAGGGCGCGCATAGTACGTCACAATGACGAGAGTGTAAGAGAGAGGTATATAAGGAATAATAAGGAAGAATAAGCAAAGAAGTAAAATTGTTCACAGGCGTTTTAAAAGCCTTTCAATGCAATAACCGCATAGTTATGGCACAAAGGAAGCATTTGCATGATTTTTTACGTGGTAGAATTATCGGACGACTGGAATGTGGACGTACCCAGCTGGAAGTATCTGAGGAACTTGGAATCTCCCAGAGTGTCATCTCCAGGCTTTGGCAACGATTCCAAGATGATGGTAATGTGAGTAGATGTTACAGCACAGGTCGCCCCCGAGTTACAACGCCGAAAGAGGACCGGTATTTAGCAGTTACTGCCAAAAGAAACAGACGGAGCACAGCATCAGACCTGCCTCGTCAGCTCTCTTCAGCTACCGGTATGACAGTTTCAAGGCAGATCGTGTACAGACGCCTAGGGCACATTGGTCTATATGCTCGTAGGCCTGTCAGATGTGTTCCACTTACCGCAACTCACTGTCGCCTGTGATTAACCTGGAGTAGAGAGCATGCAATGTGGAAACCACAACAGCGGTCTTTTCCGACCAGTCCAGGTTTAATTTGCAGTCTGATTCTGATTGATAATTTGATACTCAGCAGACCTAGGCGTTGTAAGGCCTGTATTGCATCGTCCGGGAGACATACTCCATATTAACCATCATACTAACCATGTTATACTGTTTTTTTTTTAAATAGGTTCTTTTCTGAAATTTGCTCCAGGGAGTAAAAATTGCAATTTTTATTAATTATGTCAAACATATAGCATCGTTTTTGCTCTTTACCTTTTGTTTAATAAATAGACTTTACAAATAAGTCAAATTTGTTTTGCTTCTGTCTCTTTCTTTGCCTGAACTTCATTATCCTTAATTTATGGACATGAGTGTACAATAAGGATAGATGAGATAAATTTATGTCTGATTAACGTGGAGAAAAATGATTTTCATCATTTACAAAAATCAACACCATCAACATCAACAAATAATAATTAATCAGAATCCCAAAATAGTGTCGTTAGTTTGTTTAGATGAAAATAAAATAAAATTTCATCTAAACAAACTAACGACACTATTTTGGGATTATGATTAATTATTATATCTATCATTATATTTGATTTCATAAATTTTAATTTCTGCTAATAACTTAAGAAATGAAGCATTAATAGTCAAAAAACAGATAAAAAGGTAGATTTCAGAAAAAATTTATTGAATAATATAATTTAAATATGTAATGAAATCTTACAAAAGAAATGCACATGCTTTATGAAACAAAATTTTGATTCTCCAATAAATTTTACTTTTTACTTACCTAATTTGTATATATTTTCATAAAAATAACGAATAGATTTAGTTTTTGAGATTTGGCAGCAGTTCCTAGTTGCCTAGCAACCGCAAAAATCGATTTTTCGGAAGTGCGAAGCAAGTGCATCAGAAAGATGAGGACTACCAATGTTGTCCGTATGTCATGCTGCACTTTGATAAATGCGGATTAATTAAATTTCAATATTTATTAATATGCCCTCAGATTTCAGTGCATTCAATCCGATGTTTCCAGCTAGAACCTGGAGGCTGAAATTGCGATCTGCATTTTCGCAATGTGGTGATATGTTTAGTGAATTTGGTAAAAATATTGCTCCAACGTATTATCATGATCGCTGTGAAAGGTAATTTCTATTTAAAAAATTATAAGATTAGTGGCTTTCTTGTTTGATAACTGTCGCTTTTTATTTTAAATATCTTTATCGCTTATTTCTTTTTCAACAGTCAATATCAAAAATGATTATTTGAAGCATATGTTATTAATAATTAAATGAATAGATTTTTTGTTTTCAGACTAAATTTTTTTTTAAATC
Organism: Caerostris darwini; assembly: GCA_021605075.1. NCBI lineage: Eukaryota > Metazoa > Arthropoda > Arachnida > Araneae > Araneidae > Caerostris > Caerostris darwini. The sequence continues at coordinate 30,563 of BPLQ01011158.1, read as the reverse complement.
TTTTTTTTTTTTATACACGTATAAAATAATTAAGAATATAGTTGCGCTAATTAAATTCGAATTTATGTCAATTTTTCTTACTTTAAATTTAATTCTTTCTAATAAATTTTTAAAAAGTTTGCATTTTTCTAAAGTTTATTAATTGATGTTTTCTTAATGTAAATTTATTAATTAATTTTTTTCTTATCTTTTAAAAGTATTAAATTCAGTGTTTTGATTGTTTTGTTTTTCAGTTCTTTCTTTTAACTACAAAAATTCAATCTTTCAAATTTTATCATGAAATATTATTTAACTCTTTACATAAAATTCTACCCATATTTTCTCTGTACTCATGAGGATCAATATTCATAAATATTTTGCTTCATTTTCATATTAATAGAAATTAGCACATTTTAAATGGAAAAAAAAAAAGAAAAAAAAAATGATGCGAGTGTTTTCATAAATCAAAATAGTGGCGATATTTCTCTTTAGGTTGAAGAACTTATTGTTTAGTAATCAATATAAACAATACTAAGGAATTTAAATCTTAAAATGGATACTGCAACATTTATTATCAATAAACTTATTTTTACCTAAAGCAAACTTCTTAAGAAAAACAGCAATAAAGTAAATTTCTGGTCAAATGTTGAATCTATAGCTATTGTTATTATTTTGAATTAATTCAGTAAAAAAGAAAAGTCTTGATTTAAATGGAAATTCTATAACTTTAAATAAATTAAAAGGGAAATTATTTACTTCTTTTTCATTTTTAATCTTTCATATGTTTTTCATTTTGCTTAATTCCATTGTTAGAATTTTCCTGTTTATTATATTTCTGTTGTTTTCAGAAACTAACTTTATTTTAAAGTCTCTCTGAAAAGTAATTATCTGCTTACTTCAATTGTATTTTTCTTTTTTGTTGATATCTGATTGTCACTAAGTCTATAAATCTGTAATTTTAGTTCAGTAACACAATTCACTTCATTTCAAAACTTAGACAGAAATTCCTTTTCTGGAACAGCAGTAAGTATGGAATAAATGTTTTAAAATTTTGTATTACTCTACATTAATTTATTTGTGTCAATAGATAAAAATAATAATAATAAATATTGCATATATTGTATTGAGATGTTTTTTTTTAAAATTAAAGGTCAGTTCAAATGAGACTTTATACCATGCACAAAAGGGAATTTGTTCTTGCTATCTCTGCCTTCTTTGCAAGTTTTGGAATAAGGTTAGTAGCATTTATAGTTACAGTGTTAGTAATAGGAGGTCCAGCCAATCCAATAAATAAAAATAGTCCAAAACTTAATCATTCCCAAATGGCTGTAAGTACTAACACCTTAAAATGATTTTGATTATCATTAATGATTTTAATCAACTGTGAAATGAAATACTTTGATAATAATAATATATTAGCATTTGATAGACAAATTTATTGTTTAGACAGGGCCATTTCTACTTCATTCTCCTGCTGTGTCTACATTCAGCCAGCAATTATGGGTAATTGCTAGGATTATTCTCAAAAATGGTGATGGTAAGAAAATACTTTTAATTGAACCATGATTTGTAATCTAACATACTCATTTTACAATACTGCTAATTAATTTTATATATTTCTAAATCCATTATGATCACAATATGATATAAAAAACTTTTATTTGCATGGAAAATAACAAAATATATTTTGCAACTAATTTCTTTTAAATTATTCTGATCATTGTTCTATATTGAATTATTTCTATACAATTTACAATAAATATACTATAAATTTTAGTATTGAAAAATTATTCAATAATAATTATACATGTTCATTTATTGGGAATAGAAAGCTCTTGTAAGTACATAAGGATTTTTTTATGCATATAAACTAAAACATTTTGTATATTCTTTTTCTGAAAAATGTTTATTGGTATTTACAAATAAAAAATGAAATGAAATTAAAATATTCTTGACATGTTTCACTAGAACTTATTAATTGTTCATTTAGATAATGCCTAATCTTTGATGTATTAGTTTAAATATTTTAGCTAAAAAAATATTCATTCATTAAAAAAATAAGATTCTTTTATGCAAATTGCAAACATGCAACATGTATCTATTGTTAAGCACACTACATATTGTGATTGTTTGTTAAATATGATCAACTATGATTTGGTAGCATTTTTAGTTTGCAGAAGATATTTTGCTGAAAGAAAAGTTCTCAGAATAATAATAGTATTATGCTGTAATAAAAATAATATTTTCAAATAAATGAATATTTTTTAAAGAAACTATAATTTTGAGAAAATGTTACTTATGATTTGAGTACTAAAATAAATAAACTAATTAAAATAATATTGGAAAGAAATACCAAACATTGTTATTATTGGTTGTTTATTAATCAAAAGAAGCAAAAAAATTCGTTTGTCCTTGTTTTCCTTTAGATATTTTTCTTTTGTTTTAATCTTATTACCATTTCAAAGTACTTGGTTATACTCTTCAGAGCATCTCATGATGCAATTTTTCTTGGATCTTTACAAAATAATACTTTCTTAACAATTTATTAAGCTATTACATCGTCTTGCTAATACAGAATGTTTTTCTATGTTTCTTATACACTAATACTACTTATTTTCAAGTTTTTTCCTCTTATACCCTGATCTTGCAAAACAGATTAAAAAAATATATAGTTTGAATTCTTGGTTCATTTTTTCTTTGAAATACAAATACATTTATAGATAATATTATTATAATATTTCAGAATCTTTTAAATGCAATTGTATCATGTAAAAAAATCCTAAGAATTCATGTACAAACTGAAAATTGAGTTATGTGCTTTTATCTGTGATGTACTCTTTCAAATTGTTAATTTTTAGCATTCAATAACATAGGCATCATTAACATTTTGATTTCAATTGCAATTGTAATTATTATTATGCACAATTTTTTATTCAAATACATAACCTTATTAAGAAAGTTATATTGTTCCTTATTAGACAAAACAATAATACAAATTTATTTTTAAATACAACAGAAAAACAGAATAATAATTATGTATCTATCACATAAGAAATTTACTTTATTATTTATTTGTTTTGACTTAATGTTGAGATTTATGTTTTTCCAATTGCTGTTTTAATTTTTTTAAAAATACTTTGTACTTTATTTGCTTAATAGGTGGTGTTTTACAAAAACTAAAACTTTATTAAACTTAAATGGAGTAAAATTGATTACTTTTCTAATAATGAGTATTTTTAAAGTTGTTAGATATATATATTCTTTTATTAAAATTATTTACTTTTTTGTAATTTTAAACCAGTTGTAAAGTAGCTAATTCATTGCAATTATGAACTTTTGTAGATGAGAGATTCAATAAACCATTTCATATTGCTGTTACTATACATGGTGTCTCTGATATGAATAAAATAGTTGTTGTATTAGGAGAACAACATAACCATAATAGAACTAGGGAGCTCCGATGCTTTAATAGTGTAAGTTGTTTTTTCAGACTTTCTTTATAAATTTGGTTTTAAATAATTTTTAATGCTCAAATTGTTTGTAGAATTTTTAATATCATTTTCTTTTTTCTTAGATTTGTGAAGAATTTACAGTTCTCCACCTAGGTTTCTTAGATTTTAGGCATTATATTATAATAGTAAATTTTTATGGACTTGAGAGAATTGAAGAAAACTACAATATGAAAGACGTAGTTTTTTATGTAAGCATTCTACCCTTTTATTCCTATTCTATTTTTATGAGATTTAAATACAATGTAGATTTTTTTTAAATGATTTTTTAACTCTTGCTATTAGCGAGCATTATGGGGTTTTAAAAGAAAAGTTTATTTATATATGTATATTTGTTTATTTATAAGGAAACTTTTTTTTAAGTTGAGTTAAATTTTTTCTATTTTGTTTTTACCTGCTTGATATTTAGAATTTTTTTTCAAAAGCTTAATTATTTACATTGTTTTATTTTTTTTAAATATATGAACATTTTGTTTATTTTTATAATGTATATGTACTTTCTTTTGTTGAAATGAATTTGAAATATATTTTTTTCAATTCTTTATTTATTTGCAGTTCAAAACTTACAATCCATCCTTTACCAGGATTGAAATATGGTTCCGTTGCATCTTCATTGTTTTGACTTTTGCAACATCTGTATGTTCTTCCTTAAAATATTTTTATTATTATAATATTTCAATATTATTTAATGTATTTTAAATACATTATCTTGTATTTTTTCAGTGTTGGTTTGCATACTCTTTGAGATTTTTCTTCTTCTTTGATTGGTCTATCGAACAAAAATGGATATCTGTACTTTTACCTTTATTGGTTTTGTATAATGGTATGTAATTTGATTCCTAAAATTATCACACTTGAAATAATTATAAATTCGATTAGTTGCTAAAATACATTTGTTTAGTTTTAATCAAGGGGAAATGAAGGGCAGTGTCAAACTTTTTAGACTGTTGACACCTTCAGGAGATTCTAGGTTCTTTATCAATCCATTCTATTTTTTTATTACTTTATTGATTAATAAGGAAAAAATGTTTTTATGAATATTAAAATTATTTATTTTAACCGGAATGCTTATTGAATGTATATATATAATACATTATATAATGGCTTAAATAAATATGTTGTTATTTTTGGTGTTCTTTTTTACATTGCATATTTGATTACATATAAAATATAAAGTTTATTAATTACAAGATTTTCACATTCATAACACTTTTAATGATCTTGGTTTCATCTTCATGTTAGAGGTAACTCAAGCTAATTAAATTAAATATTACTTATATAATAATACATTATATTTTTCTATTGAACATTAAGACCTAATATTGACTATTAGTTTTAATTTTAACCATTAAAAAAGTTGATATTTGATCCAAAAATTCAATAAAAAATATTTATTTGTTCATTGATATTTTTAAAATATTTATTTATGTTTTTCTAAAAGTATTAGCTCTGAATAGAAAGTGGCATATAATAAATACACCAATGAAATTAATCTTAATTCAATAAAAATCAACTGACATTAACATTTATTTTGGAGTGTGGAATTTATATTCAAAATTAAAAAAACTCTCAAATATCGGTGCAGATACTTCAAAAAGATAATTATTAAAAAGTGAACAAAATATGGAGGATATTTGACAAATATTTGTACATTAAAATTTTCTAGACATAATAAAATTCCAGAATTTTTTAAAGAAACTAATGCTCTATTTCTAAGTAGCATAGCAGTATTTTCATTATATTAATTTCAATGAATTCATTAAATGGAAATGCTACGTATTTTAAACTAGTATAGATTTTAAACAATGTTTTTTTTATTGCAAATCTATTGAGAGCAAAATCCAGAATGATGTAGGTGGTTTTTAAATAATATGAATTCTAATTGAAGGAGGTTTTGCTATATATATCAAAATTTCAGTTCATTCAATATAGATGATTAATTGAGTCGAATAATTATGAATGAAGTATCATTTTTTTTAAATATAATTTTTTATTTATATATTTTCCAATTTGTATGTTATATTAACTTTTTTGATTAATCTATATTTATTGATAACTTTTCGTTTTTGATTAATCTATATTTATTGAGAATTTATTCTGAATTCTAATTAAAGGACGTTTTATTATATATTTATATCAAAGTTTCAGTTCATTCAATATAGATGATTAATTGAGTTGTATGAGTTGAATAATTATGAATGAAGTTTCTTTTTTTTAAATATAATTTTTCGTACATATAATTTTTTTTTATTTATAAATTTTCCAATTTGTATGTTATGTTAACTTTTTTGATAAATCTATATTTATTGATAACTGTTCTTTTTTATTAATCTATATTTATTGAGAATTGATTCTCTAACTCTTAGTTTAATTTAAGTCTATTAATATAGGAAACTTTTATATTTGTTAGAAAACAAATAATTTTTTATCTTTTACAGATCCAGTATTTCCTTTATCATTCCTTGTCAATAGTTGGGTTCCAGGCCTTCTTGATGCTATGTTTCAAGCTACATTTTTGTGTGCACTGCTTCTATTTTGGCTCTGCATATATCATGGTATTAGGCAGGTAAGTGCCATTCTTTAGGCAAGACCAACTCTCATATGTTTGTAACAATTTTAATAATGCCTAATTTCTTTATGGCTGACTATTTGTCTGATTTTTATCTATTTGATTGGTTTTTAATGCTTCAAATTTAGTTTGATCATTTCTTTTTCATAGTCATTAATTACTATCTTTATTTATTTTTCACATTTCAGTTTTGTATGATAAAATTTTAAAAAGACAACCTACAAAAAAGAAGAAAAAATCTAATAAATACGTCAATTCTGGAAAGATACGAGGGTAACTCTGAAATTTTGAGACAGTGGCAGACGACAAACGCAGGAAATTTTTTTTTTAATTTATAAATTTGAACTCTTTTATGGCCACAGACAATAATTTGCGGCAACAATTGCAATTTAACTGTCAGAGAATAGATTATGGAAGAAAGGAAATTGAAATTGATGCGAGAGCATTATCGCGCTATGATTTTAAAGTGGAATTAAATCAAGAAGAATGCCTTCATCACCTACAACTAGCATATGGAGACGAAGCTAAATCTCTTGCTATTGTATTTAGATGGTTTAAAGAATTTCGTAGAGGTTGAAGTTCTCTGCTGGATCAAGAACACACAGGAAGACCTTTATCAGCTGCAGTTCCAGAAAATGTGTCAGCGATAAGACAAATGTTAGTCGATGATAATCGCTGCACTTACCAAATGATACAGAAGAAACTTAATATTGGATCCGCAGTTATACATTGAATTATTCATGAAGAACTGCATGTGAAAAAATTAGTTTGTCGTTGAGTCCCCCATAATTTAACAGCACACCAAAAAATGGAGGAATCTGCAAAGAAACCATAAAATTACTTAACGATGGTGAGCACCGCCTTATTTCTAAAATCATAACTGGTGATGAAACTTACATACCATTTTTTGATATTCCGGCACAACAAGAAAATAAAGTATGGGTCTTTGTAGATGAGCCAAATCAACAATGGTGAAAAGACAACGAGCAATGAAGAAAGTAATGTATCCTTTTTTCTTCAGAAGTACGGGACTGGTCAAAGCCATCAAGCTGCAGGGACAGAAGACAGTCACAGCTAACTGGTACACCACAAAGTGTCTTCCAGAAATTCTTCAAGAAGTGAATGTAAGGGGACTCATGCTTCACCATGATAATGCATCTTCTCATACGGCAAGATCGACAGTCGAATTTTTTAAACAAAAACACATCAAAGTAATAAAACATCCACGCTATTCCCCTGATCTTGCTATGTGTGACTTTTGGCTTTTTTTTTTTAATCTCAAGAAAAATTTATGTGGTCGCCGTTTTCATTCCGAAGTTGAGATTGATGAGGCTCTGAAAGCATATTTTTCATCAATTCCAAGAAATGGATGGCGTGAAACACTTAATCTTTGAAAAAATCGTCTGCAAAAGTGCATTGATGTTGGAGGGGACTACTTTGAAGACTCTTAAAATTTGGTAAGTTAAACTTGTACCATTTAGTCGTATCTCAAAAATTTCAGAGTGACCCTCGCATGAAAGGATCAATTATGGTGAAATTGTGTGATGGGTTGAATAGTTTATTTTTCTCTTGAATTTTCCTGAACTGCGTTTTGATTGATATGTTTCTCCAATAAAACTTGCAAAGCTGATATCTATTATGTTGTTTAGAGGAATTTAAAATCGTATTTGTAGATCTATGATAAATTAAAAAATATTGGATAAAAAATATATATATTAAATATTTTTTTGTATCATGTGTATCAATAGTTTAACATGTTCCATTTATCAAAATCCTAAAATTTATTATTCAAAAATTTTTTTCCCCAATTTTTTGGAAAAAGAATGTTTTTTAAGTACATTTAATTGAACAATTGAGAATCAATGAATCTTATTTACATATTAGAGAATATTTTTTTTTTGTTGTTGTTTTAAATTTCTTTAGTGGTTGTAGAGTTTTGATTTACATACAGTAGTTTTTGTATTATATATTTTTCTTGTGATATATATATATATATATATATACATATATATTCACAAAGCAATTTGTTTCTCATTATTATGGTCATATAACAATAAACTGTTTTCAAGAAGTGATCCAGTGACAGATAAAAATTATAAATTATATGTAGTATACAAGTTGTAGGATTTAATGTTATTTATAGAATTGGATTAATACATGATTTAAAAATAATTTGTGAAGATATTTATTTTGTTTTCCTAAATATAAGAAACATTATTCCTACAATATGTAGTATACATGTTGTAGGATTAATGTTTATTTAAATTAGATTAATACATGATTTATAAATAATTTGAGAAGATATTTACTTTGCTTTCATAAATATAGATTGATTATTGATATATCAAGTATAAAAATTAAGAATTTTAATTTAAACATTTTGAAAAAATATTTTGTTTAGTACGATTTAAATTAAACATATGTCAAAAATATTTTTAATTAATCTATATATATTTTAATATACATTTTTTTTAAAGAATGAACGAGGCTTTACCAAGTTTTATCTGCCAAAATGTATTATAATAGGATTGCTCTGGCTCTCTGCATTCACTTTAGCTTCCTGGCAGAAATATAATGAAATGAGAGATCCTACATACAATTATAAAGTGGATACTGGCCATTTTACGGTTTGTAGGAGTTTCTTATGATTTGGTATTTTGATATTCCTTCAGAAAAATAAATGTTATTTACTTTGAAAATATTCTTATTTTATAGGGATTTAAAGTTTTCTTCTTTACAATTGGATCCGTATATTTAGTTTATCTGTTTTATCTCATCATTAGAGCTTATACTGAACTTCGTTCTATGCCATATTTTGGTAAGGCACAATACTTTTTCTTATAATAATTTATTTTATATTTTGTGATTATTAAATAAAAAGCCATATTTTATTTTTAGTTATGTTGGAATTCTAACATTAAAAATTTCTGATTATTAAAAGTCTGATGCAGAAAGGCATTATAAATATAAGTTGTAAGATTTTGAATTGCCAGTGGATAAAAAATAATCGAGAAAAGACATCTAAAATTACAACATAAGAGAAGATATTAAAGGTTTAACTAGATAGAAGCGAAGTTGAGTGTTTTTCTTCAGGGATAATCCAAATAAAATTTCAAGTTTATGTAGAGAAACTGTATTTGATCATGAATTTATTCTTCTAATGACATGATATAGTGCCATTAAAGTAATGCAGATATCAATTTTTTAATTAGAGTCATCTCAACTAAACACTAAAGATCCAGGCCACACATTATAAAGGGACTTTTTCATATTTTAAAATTATTGGCTTTTACATAACATTTAAAAAATGTATTGAGGCAGACTGGGTTTTCTATGCTGAAAGATCATTCTCGGGTTCAAATTGGCAAATATTTGAGGTGATATCATCTTCGACATTATATAAAAGTTCTCATATTTCATTTGAAAATTTTTACTTTTCAATTACCATCGCCTCATTGGCTAAGTTGAACACTTGTTATTTAATAATTTATTATTGATCATAATCAATTATTATCAATAACTGTTTTGCAGTTATGAATGTGCATACTTTTAAATATCGTAAGAATTTTGAACATATATATATATATTATTTTAATGCAGAATTCACATATATTAAAATACTTAATTTCAGAATATATTTGTATTGATTTAAAATTAAGTAATTAATAATCATAATTTATAACATATCTAGATTTGATTATTTTTTAATTAAAAATATGGCACAGCTGATATTTTTATTGAAATGATAGAACATACAGAAGAAAAGAAAAGATTGTGCTATTCAAGAATAATTTGTTTAAGTCTTACCAAACTAAAAATTTATGAAATAAACATACAATAAGTTTTTAGAAATTAATAATGAGAATTTTGTTTAATCAAAAATATACATAAATTTTAAAACATTATAGAGATCCATGGTATTTCTATTTATAGAATAATTGCATAAAAATATTCAGTGTTTAAAATTACACCTGAAAAAGTTAAAAATACATTTTAAATTATCCAAGGACAGCAGATTTTTGTAAATAAACTAAAGCAATATGTTCTCACTGAGAAAAAAGTAGTCAAACAGAAATTTTGTATATATTTTTATTTTGAACTTTCTGACTGTCTTATCTTAAAAAAATATTAAAATTAAATTATTGCAATTTCTTATTGTAGACAAGTTAAAAATCTAATGCATGCTTGAATTCCTAATTTCATATGTTGAAATTCAAAGTAGTTTCTTAGTTTTCACTCTTTCAAGTTAAAATTTCATAACCCTCTCTCTCTTTTTTTTAACAGATGTAAGATTGAAATTTCTTACAATCTTGATGATAATTGTGCTGTCAATTAGCATTGCTATCACAGTTCTGAGGTTTGGTATCTCAGTTCTGCAAGATAATTTTGTTGCTGAGTTATCAACAAATTATGGGAGCTCTGCTGAGTTTATGTCTTTCTACAGCCTTTTGAATTTTTATTTAGTTACCATGGCTTATGTGTATGCACCACCAAGAGGAGCCTACTTTGGTAATTATTTTTGCTTATTTTCTGTGTATCATATGTTTTCATGTCGATTCTTTAAACTGTTAGATTTTCTTAGTAATAAATTAAAGATGCACTTAAAAATTTATTTAATTCCATTAAAAGGGGAAAGTAAAATTAAATTTTTATCATTGAAAACAAGCTATTTAATTTTAAAAATATTTTCAATAAAGTGTATTTATATTGATCTGTTTTTTTCCTCACAGTATGATTTATTTGGCTTTTGTGAGAAATAAAACATAATTTCATTATTTTAGAAACTAGAGTAAAAGATAATCCAACTTTATCCATGATAAATGATTCTGATGAAGAAGTCATATATGCGTAAGTTTTTACAGTTTTTGTTTTGTAATAAATTCTTATTAAAATTTTAATGTATTTCTGTTTAATAATATTATACTTCTTTAATCACCTTTCAATTTGTTTAACAGTGCAATAGATGGAAATTTATTTAAGTAATGAAGGTATACATTGTTTTAAAAGTTTTGATTAAAATAAGTCCAAATTTCTATTAAACAAAAAATAAATTTTGCAAATATTTTTTTGTTTATTCTATAGATTTTTTTTTGTAAGTGACACCTTAGAAATTAAAATAAATCTAAAAATATTCTTTTTTAGCTCTGATTCTGAAAATCGACCCTTGAATCCCACTAGAAAAACCCCAGATAAAGAAGAAAGTGACTGAATTTATTGCATTTAGAATAAGATATTTACAAGGAAGTTTAATTTTCAAGAAAAGTTTTAGTTTGTAAATATTTAATTTTTTATTGATCATTCATTTCATTCACTTTATTTATTATCATATTTAGATTTTCATTCATTACTACAATCATTACAGTTAAAATTCACACATTAGAAATTAACTTAGCAATAAATCTGTTATTGAATTTTATCATGGATTTGAAAAGTAATTGCTGTGATAGATATACAATAGTTTTCTTAATGTAGTTCATGAAATGTCATTGGAAAATGTTCAACTTAATATTACACTTCCACTATTTTTAATCCAGTTGTTACAGCTGATAGGAAAAAAAAAACTATTTTTGAGATACCACATTGCTTAATATATGTTATTTCACTTTTTATTGATATATAAATAGGTTCAAGCAATTTTTCGTGATTATATTAATCTAATTACAATGATACCTCACTTTATGAATTGCCTTTTAAATTTAACTACTGAAGTTTTATCATTTATACATGCATTATTAAGTTAAATGGTTCTTTCTTTCCCAGTAAGTTTTAAAACAAAAAATATTGTGAATGTGTTTCATATTTTATTTTCTGTTTACATATATGTAGTATTTTTTTACAAAAATGTGGTTATAAAAATGTTTTTTCTTTTTTTAAATATGTTCAAGGATAGCTGTATACCACACTAACATCATCACAAATATTTATTTTCACCTTCGATATTTAATAAGTGGCATTGAAACATTAAATAACATTAGGGGAGAAAAGGTTTTATTATGAACCATATCATGATTTTTTTCAGTCTTCACTGCATTTATTATATCACATTTACATGTCTTTGAATTGTACGTTTGACCAAAACATTATTTTTATGTGGTTAATTTATCCATTCCCTTTTCTTTTTTTATTACTTTAACTTATTATAATAAGCCATAAAATATTGAGATCCAGTATTGTTTTTTAAATGTCAAATGAAAATAAATATATGAATGCAAAGCAAAAGATATCACAAAGAGATTGTTAACAAATATAAGAAATATTGAAAATCTAATGAGTTTAATGTATGGTTGTTCATTCAAGTGGTTAGCTGTCATAATTATATAAAATTAGTAAGTTGAAGTAATTTCTTTCTCAAAATGATTCAGATTACTACAGTCTAAAATAAGAGTATGTAGAATACTTTAAGTTATATTCTACTGAATTTATTTCAAAAGCAGAAATTAAAGTAATTAACCCTTTACCAATATAATAGAAAAATAGCATTAATAATTTGAAAAAAAGATATAATAAAAGTACACCAGGTATGAATGAAGTGAAATTAGAAGAAAGTCGATTCTAACAAAGCTTATTGGAAATAGTTTTTTTCCCCCTCTAATAAAAGGCTAACAGTCATAGTAAGTATTGTGATTTTTATATTCTTCTGTTGAATTTTTTTTTATATCAATTAAAACGAAATAATTTTCTGTATAACTTCAATCTGATATTTTAAAAATTCACAGAAATTATGACTTTGTTAATAATAACATTTCAGTTGATAACTAAACAGATTATAGGGCAAGGAAGCATTGCCACTTCTGATATGACCATTTTACTTAAGTATAACTGATAATTCTTCTGAAAGATTAAAACATTGAACATTTTTATCTAGCTAAAATTGCAACTTGTCAAATTTTCTTTAGATATTAGAGGACTGCATAATAATTTGGAGCAAGTTAAATTCATTATATGAGGTATGATTGTATTTTGTGTTTCTCAATAAAACATTGCATAGCTAAATATTAATTTTTTTGAATGCCTAGATCAAAGATTCTTAATTTGGACTCCCAGGAACCCTTTGCGAGTCCATGAGCTCAGATATTTGTTGTATTTCTAATAACATATAGCATTTTAAGCAGATGTCATTATATTATTCAGAAATTTATAGTACACTATGCACCTCTGATCACAATATAATTAGTATATTTGTTTCATCTCAAGTAGAAAAATCATTTATTCTCACCAGCTTTTATGATTGTAGCAGAATGTTGCTAGATCCTAATCGTGCTCTATACAGATTATTAAATAATGTAACTAGCAAGCTGCTTAGTAATTCAGACACCAAATGCTATTCACTTAGGGTAAATAGTGACTTTATTATTCATGAATGTCTCCCATTTATAGCGCATGTATTACTGTAGCAATGTTTTTAATGTGAATTTGTTTGAAATTTTATTTTGCACATCTGTGAATAATAATCTGAGTGGTCCATGGCCTACATTGTGGAAAGTTAAGAATCTGTGGTCTAAATAAGTGTTAAATCTAATAATCTTATTTATCTAAATAAGGTAAAACTTTCAATTTATGTATATTCATATTTTAAAAATCATGTATGTTTTAGAACATTGTCAATTTTTAATAATACAATTGGAAAGAGTTAATTAAGTTTCATCTAATATAATTTCTTTTCAAAAGACAATATTTGAAACATTTACAGAAAAATTGTCTTGCATGTTATATTATTATGAAAATAAACTGTTTATTATAAATGATGGATTTAGTTTTAATATTTTTTAATTTTACATTACGATAAATTTTAAGAAAAGTCAAACTGGAATAAAATTCAAAGAGTAATATTGAGTTCATTCACCAAATTAATAATGAAATAAAAAGTAGTTCTATAATAAATTTTTTTTTTTTGTAGTCAATTCCAATATATAACATGTTATGAATAGAGACACTAACATTTAGAGAAAATTAAAATTTATTTACAGTTTTGTACAGTTACTTTATCTTGATTTTTAATCCCACAATTTCATACTGCCATCCCAACCAGCTGAAACAATTTTTGAGGTCTCATGTGGATGCCAAATAACACTGATACACACATTGTCATGAGCTTTAAATTTACTAAAGAGTTTTGTTGTTTTCCAGTCCCACACATAAACTTTTCCATCAGCATCTCCAGATACAATGTAACTGAAATAAACACATTAACTTATAGCTAAAAAGATTTCTGTAATATAAAAAGTTTCTTAATTTGTAAGGTTACAATATAAATAAAATAGTATATGTTGCATTATTTAAGAAATATATGCAAATAGTTAAATTTAAATATATACATATATATATATATTCTAATTTTAATTACTGTTTTTAAAAACCATGAAAAAAAACCCCCTTCATTACAAAAGCAGTTTATCACATATGATTATTCACTAAATAGTACCATTTATTCTTAAAAAATTTATATATACTTTAAAGACCTTGCTTATTTGTTTTATTTAATAATTAAAATTACACATTCTTATAAAACAATTTTTATCAGTAAAGTGTCCTGCCTTTTTTCTTAAACAAATAATAGACAATATCTCTTGATTTTGTAAGGAGAAAAAAAATTATATGTTTTTTTAATTGATTAAATATCTTACTCTCTACTTTTTCCTATAAAATTTATTTAACTAAATTCATTTCATCAAAATTTATTTTTCTCACTTTAGTAAAAATAAAGTATACAAACCTCATATCAGGAGAAAAGTCTAAACTGCAAGCATATCCAGCCACCTGAAATAAATATATACCGATGAAGTTTCTTTTAATACTTTAAGTGATATCAGTGATCATGAAATTATTGATTAAAGACTTTCTCATAACTAATTACTTACAACATCCTTTTACTTCATCTAATAAGTATAAATGTTTTGAAATCAAAACAATATATTTTTGATTAATTGTTTAAGGTTCATTTCTTTAAATGGGAATTAATATTCAATTTAAAAAAAAAAATCATAGAATTTTTATAATATATATCTATAAATAAATTCTGAATTAAACATAACTATTGTAAAATGTTTAATTTTGCAGTTAATGATTTACAATAGTTGAAATCAAAAGATTCTCTTTCATAATTATAACGTATGTCTCTATTAATACAACAATATTTTACTTGTAGCTAAATAAATCTATCAATAAGTCATTGAATGTAATAATATCTCCAATTTGAAATGTTTAATTTATCACATTATGAGATAAGTTTACACATAATTGAAAAAAATATTACCATATGCCCTGTAAATGTCTTCTTTCTGTTTAACTTGAATCTGTTCAATGCTGAGAAAACCATTATTTTATTATCCATTGATTGACATGATAACCATTTTCCTTTAAAAAAAAATATTGTAAATATTTATGCAAAAAATTTACAGAATTTTATATTAGCATTGCATTTTAGGAAATGAATTAAATTTGGAACATTAGAACAGAAAACAAAATTGGTTGGAAAAAATTGGCATACAATAAAAATACATGCAATTTATTTTTGATATGTACATTTTCAATTAAAAAATATGCATGAACTAATTAATTGCACACAATCATGGTTTGAAAAAGTACATACATTTAATTAAAAAGCTTCCAACTGAAACTTTTCATCTATGTGACATGTGAAAAAAAATATGTTAATTTTATTTGAAGAAATTTTTTTTTTATCCAAAAAACAAAACAAAGTAATCCTTACCATTTGGTGACAGAGTTACAGCTGGCATGGAGTGCATAGTGGGGTCTGCAATATATTTCATATCCACAGGTATATCCCATTCCCAAACTCGTAAGCTTTTGTCATCCGATGTCGAGACAAAGCGACGATTTTCATCCACAAAAGTTATGGTGTTAACTGCTCCCAAATGGCGATCATACTCTTGAACAATTTCATTGGAATTTATGTCCCACTGAAAAGAATTATTAAATCAACACAACATTTTAAAATTTATTTACACTATTTGACAAGAATTTATTAATCTATTTAATAAAAAAGTTAAATAGAACTTTGTATTTAAATAAAATAACACAATCATCTCAATAAAATAAACAGATTTAAAAAATTACAAATGCATAATTTGATGTCTAAAGATAATTTTATAAAACACAAAAACTTAACTCAAATTTCCTAATTATGTATTTTTCTTTAAAATAATTTTTTGCCACAAGAATCTTTCAATATGATAATAATGTGCTAACAGAAACATTTTTAAGATGCAAGAGAAAATACTTAATGTTAAATATTCTTTATTTCACAACATTTAGAGCTCATAAAAACATTTTTTATTTTTAAAAACTAGGAATAAGAAATAAATACTAAACTATAT
>BPLQ01011158.1:0-13769 GCA_021605075.1 Caerostris darwini | reverse complement strand
ACGGGGGGGGAGGGGGGGAGACAACAATACTAATCTATAAAAAGAGTGAAATATTGTTTGATAAATATGTTTATTTTAATTAAAAATTGTAAAAAGATTTGAATCCTTATTCATAAAAATTTAATTATCTTATATAAAAGAATTTATATTCATTAAATAGAGAAAACACTTTACAAAATTAATAATGGAAACATTTTATATACAGAAAAACATTTAGCTTTAATTTAACTTTTACTTACACAGACTATTTTTTTATCTGATGTACCAGCAACAAAGAGATGTTGCTTGTCTTCATCTGGATTGAATTTTACACAGTAAGGAATTTTTTTATTTGAAAACTGTCCTAAGCATTTTCCTAAAAATACAACAATATTAATATAAGTTCTTTCTTTTTTTTTTTTTTAATGTGTGAAAATTTTAATTACATGTAGAGCAACAATGCCAACATAACAAAAAAATAGTATTGTAATAAAATATAATTTAAAAATTATTTTTGAACCTGTTTCTGTATCCCACAATTTAACATCTCTGTCATAACCAGCAGATAAAAATTGAGTTCCTGCATTGTTAAAACAAATATCTCTTACAGCTTGTTTGTGACCCAAGTACGTCCTGATGCACCTCCTTTCATTATAAACTTCCCAAAGCTGTAATGAAAGCAAAGTATTACTCGTTTATATTATTTTAGAAACTTACTTATTTAAATCTAAAATTATATATTTGATCATAAAGCATAATGTATTAATAATGACATTTAACAACACATAAACAAAATTAATTAAAATTGATAATAGAACATTTTTTTACCTGCACTTTTACAATAATGAATAATGCCCAAATTATAATAAAATATTGTTTAACTGTAGTTTATTAAAAACAACACATATGGTAGGCAATATATCATACAATGCATATAATATTAAGGCTAATTGAATCATTTCACTAGCAAACAATTTCTATATGTTTATCCAAAATTTTTATATCTTATTTGTAGATCAGGAATAACACATGCTAATTATTTAATAACATTTTCTCTCTACTACATTAATTAAATGTAAAATCCTGATTTTTCAAAACATAACTGAAGTGATTATTTTTATTGGCATCAAATCTCCATAAGTTATTTCTCAAAAAATTTAAATTGTTGCCATTATATCAAATTACAAAAATTGATTTGGAAATAAATATTTTTGCATTGATTTTACTACAAAAAAAAAAAAAAAAAAGTTAAAAACAAGTTAATGATATTTAGTACAATAACATCAGCTAAGTTGTAATTATTTCCAAGTGTACAGAAAAATCATTGAACTGCATAAAATAAATCTAATCTGATATCTCTTTATCGTAAATATACAGTTAGTAACTATTTCATAATTTTCAATAAATAGCTTTTAATGTAATGATGGCCAATAAATTACATACCATATTACTTAGGTATGTCTAAGCAAACTTAGAATAATTTATTAGTAAATAACATTTGAAAACGAAATATTGAATATTTACAAATACTAACCTTTACTCTACAATCCATACCACAAGATAATAATAAATGAGCTGATTTGGGAAACCATTTGATTGCAGAAATACCCTTTGAATGACCTGACCAGGTATGAAGAAGTTTCTTGGGGATAAAACATTTCTCAGGAGGTTCATCTGACTTAAGATTGACACCAACATCTTGTGGTATATTAAGAAAAGACCTTCCTTGGTAATCATATGCATCTTTGACTGAAAAAGTATAATATTGGTTACTTTAAATATAATAATCATCAATAATTGACAAAAATATTTATATTTTATAAAAGACTAATTTCTCACTTAAATGCAGTTAAAGAAGAGAATTGTGTAGTATCTAACAGTTGATGTTATAATAATTGCTACTCAGTAAAGCCTTAAATTACATAAATGGAGAAATTTTATTTATTAGCATAACAACTAAGTCTTACATACCATATTCTGTTACGAATAAACCATGCCAGTGCACGATACGCGATTTTTTTTAAAAATAAATTTTAACTTTTTTATTCAATAGATTGCTATAATATAATCAAATTATGCAAGTTTCTTCTAATAAATATAATTCCTTTTGCATCTACATAAAATATATAATTGGCTGAAATAGCACAAAGGCTGTGAATTTGATATAAAGAAATATGTTTTTTTCCCTCCTCTAATTCAACTGAATAATAATAATAAAGAATATGTCTAAATAATTATAATGCTTATGTTAACACAACATGTCTCTCTTCAACATCAATCTCTTTCAACACAAATTTTATAAATAGAGTAAAAATAGCATTAAAACTGACTTTATTAGTGTTAGCAAACATATTGTATATTCAACACTAATCACTAATGTATATATGATGAATTTTTTATAAAAATTTATACTAAAACATTTGCATGCATTTTTGATTACAATATAATAGCACAAAAAAGATTTAAGTTCATATCATTAACTTATTGTATATTCATAATAATTTTTAAAATAAGAGTTATTTTTTTTTTTTACACTAGTGGAAAATTTAAGCACTTTGAAACAATTTCTGGAAAACTTGAATAAATGGGACACAATGAAAATAATAAAAAATACACATACTGTGAAGTATAGATTTCTCTTCCATAGCTTTGTCTTCTGTAACTTTTCCACGTTTTTGTCTTTTTGCTAAAATTTCTTCTAATTCTTCTTGTTCTTCCTATATAATGAAATTAAATAGAATATCATGTATAGAAAATATTTATAGAAACAAATAATACTTATATTGAACTATTAAACAAAACTAAAAATTTGTTTGAAAGATTACTCTACCTCTGATGGTTTCATAACTCTCTGTTCACCTACATAACCACCCCAAGGACCAAGAAAACCATCTATATCTGCAGCATCAGAATTTTTTTTGTCGTTTACGCTTGTCACCTTCCCGTTCTTTAATTTTATCAAACACAGTAACTTCTACAAAGAAAATTATAACAAATAAAAACTAAATTCTACAATTTACAATAGTTCATTTACAGTTAATATAAGCGATAGATGATAACAAGTACACAGGCAAATTATGGGAGAAATTCAACAGATTTTAAGAAATTTTGGAATATAAAAACTTATTTTCTGTTGATTCAATGTTGACTATCTAACAAAAAAAGGGGAAGGAATGTTTTATTGTCAACAATTCTATTACATTTTAAATAATAGTTTATTAGCTTAGGAATTTTTTTTAATTTTTGTTATTTACTTGAATCTGATTATTTGATCAGATATCAATAACTCATGTATGATATATGCTATAAAGTAAGAACTTTTTTCATCCTCGTGAAATAATCGTCTTGATTATATCATCATGCTCTGTCATATTATATCGTGAATAATCCTCCAATCAAAAAATCTGATTTTTAATCAAGTAGCTAATATTACTTGGTCAAAAAACAGATGTAGCTCACTTAAGAACATAAAAGCTGGTCTTTTTAACAATAAGAAATAATAATGTGATCTGATGAATACAGATTTATCTTTTTTCAAAATGATAATACTATAGAAAGATTGGGAGAGAACCTTATCGAACAATGGATCCATTTGTTATGTCACCTCTACAAACTTCAGAAGGCAGCATAGTGGAGTGGGACTGTTTTTATTTATTGGATCTTATTTCAACATCTAACCCCATTAAAAGACAATTGAATAGCTAAATACATTAGAGGATAATTATGAATTTAACAACTTTTCTATCCCTGACAATGTTGGAATTTTCAAAATGCTAAAAGGTTAAATTATCTAAAATTGTGAAAACTTGGATGTAAGAACATGATAAATCATTTATTCACTTGAATGAATTAATTCACTCACTTACCACAGTAATTTGAAAATTTGCAAAAAGATAAAACTAAAAGGAATTTGCGAATCAATCTTTGGGCTTTCAGATAATTTTTTTTAATAGTAAAACATGCGAAAAGCATGTTTGCTTTCCCCCCATTCATTTAACTAGCCCATCCTTCTATGATCCAAGATAGAAATAATGATGCATAATGGCAAAACCAGCAAGTTATGTGTTTAATGACATTGTCATTTAACAGTTCACATGTTGTGCTACTTCCATGTGTACAATCACTCCTTAATATTTTGTCCATTAGTTTTCCTCATTCTATATAATTACATGGTTCTCATTTATTTCATATTTTCTTTTAACTTAAAAACATATTTTCAAAATGTTCATAAGGAATTTCGAAATTACATTATTACACAGCATTAAAAATGTTTCAAAATTGGGCAAATTAAGTAAAGGCTCGTTCCCACTGAGACGTGAGGGATTGATCAATCACTAGCCTTACAGCATTCGCCTGCAATTGGTTTGAAATCCACTGCTTCGAGTTGAAAGTTGGTCAACTGGAAGCGAAACTTCACTAGGCGTAAAGCGATTTCTAACATTTCGCTGTGAACGGGTCGAAAAAATTTTCTTCCACGCCGCATGACGAGTTGTCGCTTCACGCTCAAATACAATTCTATATTATTTGACAATAATTAAAATTAATTAAATATTTAATTATTGTCAAATAAAACAAAATCAGTTAAAAAATAAGAGAAAATATTAGGAAATATAGATAAATTATTTAAAATAAAATAATGATTAAAACATAAATATTTATATAATTAATAATGATATGATAATGAAGATTCCTTTCAAGACCATCTTGATAGTAATAAATATAACTTGCAACATGCATTTCAAAATGAAAACCAACGATAAAAAAAAGTCAAGAAAATTACTATTTTTGAATAAATTTTGTAAAGCGAAACAAGACACACTTCAAATTTAATTAAACAATTTAATATTAATGATAATTCAATTATTATTATGTTATAATTAAAAATAAAATATGTAATTTTCAAAAAAAGAGCAATCTTCTAATTGCCCTTAAATATTTAAACAAAATTGGAAAGTTGCTTTAAAATATAATAAATATTGACAAAATTATGCAATTCTCCTGTAAAAACAACATTTGAAATATAAAGAAGATATATTACTGTTATCAACTGATGCAATACTCTCATTTGTAGAATCAACACTTACAAGCTTGTCTTTCACAATTTCGGTGCTACTGAGAGTAGGATCAACAGCATAACCTTAAAAAATAAAAGCAATTATAAATAAAATTTATTTTATAATTAGAAAATATTTAGTTTTATATAAATAGATCTAGAATTATAAATATAATATCAGAAATAATTAATAAACTAATTTGGAGAAGGAAAGTTAATATGTCAAGATCATAAAAGCAGCAAACTAAACATGTCACTGAAGATAAATAAATATTAAAATTCAAACTTACAAAATCAAAATAAATCCATACATTTATTGGATGATGATTATATAAGCATATTTACACAAAATTCTAAAAATTTTGTGATTTTATTGAGAAAATGATTGTTCATTTAAATTATTCATTCTTCTTCATTCAGCTGAGAGCTTCATTTAAATTATAAGGTCATTAATTTTACTGTTCTGCAGTTGTTAGTAGCATCAAGAACATGTAACAGAAAAGTATATTTTTTGCATTTTTTATTTTATTTTTTTTTCTTCCAGATTTGAAATAGAAGGAAGAAGGTTCAAAATTTAAGTAAAATTTTTCATTATATAAATTGGGTCTAATATATATATACACATATATGTGGTGTGTCGCACAAAACTTCTGATATTTTAAAAGCCTTCAAAATCTGTAATTAGATTATCTGTGTGATTTTTAGTGAAAACTTCATTTTAATTAGGAAAAATAATGAAGGAGTAAGGAAATTAATTAGAAAAATTTGACTATAATATTAAATATACTTTTAAAATATAAAATTTATATAGAACATTACATTTTAAAAAAAATGTATTAATTGAACTATACCTCTGGTTATTAAGAAGACACAATCACTGTATGGATTAAAAAAAAAGAGAATTGTAATTTACAATTTAATGATTTTTCTTTTAATTTCTTAAAATCAAAAGATCTTTTTTAACCTAAATAAAGTTCGGGAAAACTGTTAACAATTGGAAGCTTTCCAGGAAAATCGAAAAAATTGGCATACACAATAAGTATTATATTGTGTTGTTCCATCTGAAATAAAATTTTAATATTAGCTGATCTATAATACACAAAGGTTTGGCAGTCTTTTTGCAAAGCAAATAACCCAAAATTATGGTTTTATTTATGAAAGTACTTGTATACATGCATGTTTATAAAGACATTTATGCATATTTATGTCTAAATATGTATTTCTCAATGAATAGTGATGCACTAGTATGGGTAAAGATGCATGATTAAATATGTAAATCTCTACTTTTGTTTTCAATAAGCATGATGATATGTGCACCCTCAGTAACAAGTGCACATTTACTTATGTATGTATGCAAATGAGTTTGTATTCATGTGTATACATATATTTATATGCAAATGTAAATATATAAATGCATGTTTGTATGCATCAATGAATATTGAGACATGTTTTTGTATGCTTATTTCTGATTATGCATGGACGTATATTTGGGCTGATATATGTATGTGTATATTTGTGTGCACATGTATATGCTTATCAGCATGTCTATGCATGTGCATATATACATGTTAAAGATTTATGTATGTTGTCTCATGCCTCTCTAAATGCCAATGTCTCAATTCTGATGTGGTGCAGGATTCGAGCCAACAGGCTTAGACAAAATCGTGACCAAGGTGGATTTGTGCCAATATGGGTCATGGGTATTACAAAGCATATGCAACTATTTTTTTGCATTTTGTTAATAGGCTATAACTGTGGTGTTTTGTGCGTATATATTGAAAGTGGTTTTTCTATATTGATGTGTCATTTTCATTTTACTACTACTACTACTACTGCATTTGGAAAAGGTTATCAAAGATTAATAGCCTAGCCCAGTTAACAGAAGTTAAAAGATTTTAATGCACAATATCCAATGAGGCCATTAATAGCCTTATTTAATTACAACTATTGGGTTGCAGATGTTAAATTAATATTACTAAAAAAAGGTTGTATAATGTACGTATGGTTCAAGATACAGAGCCTAAACCAGTTAAAGGAGTAGCTCCAAGGAAGTAAAGGATTATAAACTGAGGAAGAATTGTGCCTACAGTGTCATTTATCTAAATAATGAGAAATCTAATAGACTTCTAATAGCAGAACAGATGGCCCAAAGCAAGTTTGAGAAAAGCTGGTGTTTTAGCTAGAATTTGACTAGCTTTCAGTGCAAGAGCTGTGCCTTTGACTAGCAAATATTTCATGTGCAGAATATGTGTAGGAGAAAGCACTATACTGTATGAAGCTCAACTATGCCAGCTTGTCAATCAGCTTAAGGACTTCTACAATTTATCATGAAATTGAGCTATATTATTGTTACCTGAGCTATCCTGATGAAACTCAAAATAAAGAAATCACTTGTTTATCAGCTTCTAACAGTGGAGATTTAATGGTAGGCATAGAAAATATTGCCAAGTGAATTTCCCATCCATAGTTAATACGAGTAATAACAAAAGTGCCAAGTATTGCTACAACTTTGCGAATTAAATAAAGTCTGCTTTAATGAGTAAATCAAAGATGTTCTTTGACACTGGCAAAAAAATGCTTTGTAATTCATGGCAGAAATGCATTGATGGAGCATATTTTAATTAAACATGTTTAAACAATTTGTGTTTGTGACTTATTAAATATCACATACTCAAAAATTCACTTCATATAGAACAACCCAATATTAAGTATTACAAAAATTACATAAAACACATTCACAGAGATAATATTGACAGCTTTACCATAACTTGTAAATGTCCTACGTTGACATTCAAAATGAAATTCATTGATATGTGCAGATTCAACAAATCCTGCTAACATATTCTTATCTGCTTTTTGCTGTTGTGTTTTAAAGGGATTTTCAGGTCCAGCCTACATAAAATGAATATCATATCAGTAAAACCTTTTAGACAAGGATGAAAAAGCATTAAATGGAAAATATTTTAGCATTTGCTCAATGGAAAAACAAACATTAAAATTTTTTTTCAATATTTTCAAATTTATTCCATATGCTACTGTGTCCAAAAAGTAAGAACAATTTTCAATTTAAAAATTCCAGAGCTTATGCCTATTCGCTAAACTGAAAAGACCACTCTGGGGACACCATTTTAAGTTGATTGAATAGATTCAACGTGAATCGCCGCAAGCTTCGAAGGCCATACCCACAGATGACTTTTTAGCATGCATTGAGGATTAGAAAAAAAATTGGTATAAGTGCATTCTGTTTGGAGGGGATCCCTTTGAAGGCAATGAAATAAATTTGGAAGAATAAATAAAGAGATTTTGGGGGGGGGAGTCTTACTTTTTGGGCACGGTAGTATGACAGAATTGCTAGACAATTTTCAAATGCTAATTTTAAAACATGGGCGGTAAAAATTGCAAATTAAATACTTCATTCTGCAAGTGGTAATGCAATAATAAATAGCGACCTCAGTGCAGGGTCTCAATTTATGCTATGGTGTTATAATACATTGTCTATTTTCTAGTATAAGGATATTATATTAGAAGTCATTAGTGAACAACACAATGCGAGACTAAGTATTTTACAACATTGATCTTGTTAAGAATAATTGCAATCTTCAAAGAACCTATTGTTTAAATAATGGCTTTCAATAAAATTTATTTACTGCAATAATAAAAAGTAAGATCAATAATAAAAATAGATTAATAATAAAAAAGTAAGAAAATGTGCACTATAAATATAATTTTCAAAAAAAAAAAGTGATTAAACATAAAATCACAAAACTAAATAGCATCATTTTTTGAAATCAATAAATAGGAGTTAGAAACTATAAAACAAATGTTATATATCTAATATATAAAATTCTCGTGTCACAGTGTTTGTTGCCAAACTCCTCCGACCGATTCTTATGAAAATTTTTGTGCATATTTGGTAG
Organism: Caerostris darwini; assembly: GCA_021605075.1. Classification (NCBI taxonomy): domain Eukaryota; kingdom Metazoa; phylum Arthropoda; class Arachnida; order Araneae; family Araneidae; genus Caerostris; species Caerostris darwini. Next base: position 4,820 of record BPLQ01011158.1, on the reverse strand, counting down.
GTCTGCGAATCGGTCGTAATCTATTTTTTAAACCCCTAAGTGATGGGGGGGGTCCACCCCTAAGTATTTAAAAAAATTTCTTTGGCAGACCAGTGTAGTGGCAACAATGTAGTGTTTTTTTTTTCGAACAATATAATGACTAATTTTAGATGGCGCCGTGTCTCGATGGCTGTACTACATAACCGTAAAATTCTCATGTTCAGAATATTATTGTTTTATGTACTACTTTAAATTTTGTGAAAATTATAATGTATGAAATTTATATTATTTCTATGCGAAATAAATCAAATGTATGTAAGTATTACCTGATTTGATTATCAATATTTTTTTTATTTTCTAAGTTTGAATTTGAATTGGAATAAAATATATGGAATGAAAAGTTGTGAATCAAAACATTGAACTTTTCTATGCTTAAAGTTTGTCAACATGTGTTGTATTTGATTAAGAATTCTAAAAGGAAATGTGATCTACAAGATAATATAATATAGACAATATAATTTTAAAGAAAGATGATGAATTTTAAGGATTTTTTGAAAAGTGTGAAAATGAAGTACACTCTGCAATTATATGATATAATGATAACATTAAAATTTTATAAAAGGTATTATAATAGTTGCAAGTTGAAAATCAAGGACATTTTTTTTTTTTAAACTTTTGTTATTTGAAAAACAAAGAATTTGAGTGATTTGAATATTGCCGAAGAAAAATTGATAAATGATACTTTTAAGTTGGAAGTTATTTAAAAAAAAAAAAAACAACAACTAAATAAGTTGGGGAATGCAAAGCTCATTAACTTTTCCATTTGTTTTGTGATTTCTTTCATCATAAAATAATAAAACATTTTTTGTGAAGAAGAAAAAACACATTTTCTAAATTTGAATTGGAATAAAATATACTGAATGAAAAGTTGTGAATCAAAACATTGAACTTTTCTATGCTTAAAGTTTGTCAACATATGCTTTATTTGATTAAGAATTCTAAAATGAAATGTGATCTGCAAGATAATATAATATAGACAATATAATTTTAAAGAAATATGATGAATTTTAAGCATTTTTTGAAAAGTGTCAAAATGAAGTAAACTCTGCAATTATTTGATATAATGATAACATTAAAATTTTATAAAAGGTATTATAATAGTTGCAAGTGGAAAATCAAGGACATTTTTTTTTTAAAAACTTTTTTTATTTGAGAAACAAAGAATTTGAGTTATAAATTTGAGTGATTTGAATATTGTCGAAGAAAAATTGATAAATGCTACTTTTAAATTGGAAGTTATTTAAAGAAAACAAAACAAATAAATAAGTTTTTATATTAATAAAGGAGAATTTAAAGCTCAATAACATTTTTATGTATGTACATTTGTTTTTATTTACATTTAGAAGTTAGTTTTAATTATTTATTTGAATTTTTATGCATTTTGTGTTCCTTCAAAACATCATAATACCCATATATTTTTATTTAAATGCTTTGAAACTTCATGTAAAAGTTTTCTTTAAATGTATGAAAGGAATAGAACATGGAAATTAACCTAAATTCATAAATTATTTTTATTTCAGTTTTTAAACTAAGAATTTTTGTAAATACGTAAAAAAAAGTTTGTGTCGACAAACTTTAAGTATACAAAAATGTATAAATAATTAAGATATAAATTTCAAAACAGTATATTACCTACATAAGGATATTCCCAGCATAAAAATACTTGCAAAGGAAAAAAACTATTCATGTTTTATTTATTTTTGGATTATCCAGTTTTGCAACAATATCACATTTTTGCAATGTTTATCCATATTTTAAAGAATAAATTGTATAAAAAATAGTTAAAGTTGATATTTTTATGTGAAATTCAAAGGTTTCGAATGTATTTAATCAAAACACTTGAAAAAAGGCTAAATGTTTTAAATCCAGGTCATTTCATTTTAAAAAGCCTTTGCAAATAGGAGGAAGTTGTAAAAAAAAATTTTGTCGAGCAAATTTTAACTTTCTCCAAACAAAGCTCAGAAAATATTTAGAGCTTTAAGGAAAAATAAAACTATATTTTTTAATAAATAAGATATGAACTTGATAATTCAATGGCATTTTAATATATTTACAACAATTTTAAAAGTAATATTTCCAATTAAAAGTTGTTTTTAGCTTTTTCTCAGAATGAATTTTTATGCTTTTTGTTTTCATGTGAAGCACCATAACACAAGTAATTTTGATCCCAATGTTACAAAACTTTGTATTTATGTTTTTCATAAATGTTTACAGGTAATAAAACTCTGAAATGATTATAGCTACATAAACATTTTTTATTTTAATTGTTAAGCTTGGAATTACATGCAAATTTTGAAAGAATTTTGTGTCGACAGCATTTAAACTAGCACAAAATAATAAAGATATAAATTTACCAGAGATCCATTCCCTGTAATATGTTAGTACAAACAAATAGAAACTTAGAAATTTAAAAAATATTGATTTGATTTTGAGTTATCATGTTTTGTAACAGTATCAAGTTTTGGCCATTTTTACCCTTATTTTAGCTTATAAAAAAAAAAAAAAAAAAAAAAATAATGAAATTTTTTTATGTGAAATCATTAGTTTTTAGATACATTCAATCCAAAAATGTGTACAAAGATAAAAAATTTCAAAAAAATTAATTCGAACGTGTTCGTGTACTTTAAACAATCGTTTACATTTTATTGTGAATTTTTTTTTAAGTCATTTATTATTATATCTCGATTTTATTTTAATTGTATTGTATTTTTTCAATTATCATTTTCAGTAAAATGCCACCAAAAAAATCTAACCTCAACAATACCCGTAGGTGTGAGGTACAACGTAGACGTGCTGAGAGGGCCCTCATGTCAACAAATCAAACCACGACAGCAAACGATAACAATACCAATTATAGTATCTAATAATTGAATGAAATACAAGAAAGCCACAGCAACGCGTGGCCGGGTCTTCTAGTATATATATATAAATAATAAAACATTTTATACGCATAATTTTGATTGAAAAAAAAATTTGTTTAAAACAACTATTTTTTTACAACTAACCCTTATTGAATGTTCTGATATTTAATATATGTCAGCGTACAATGCATGAAGTATCACATAATTCCTATATACCAAGCATTTAACTATTTCATAATGACACAAATTATTGCAAAAGTTCCTTTATTCTATGTAAAAATATGACTAAATGTGGTTATAACAAAAATAAATGTTTTTATTACTTTTTAATGTTGTGTAAACCCTAATATTCCACTTTGATTAATTTTAACATTTTTTTTTTTACATAAAACTAATGACAAAATCCTGCAAGAAAACAAAGCAGATATACAGTCCTTTTAATCACCAAGCATATGAAAAGAATAAAAATTTTAGCACAGCTTTAAGAAAAAAAAAAGAGAAACAAAAGATTTTTGCGATTATTTTTGTTTTTATTGGAGTATTACAAAAATTCCTCAATATATATTAATGAGAATTTAAAATAATATTACTTAAGGGATTGAATTACAAATAGGCAAGATTTACTTCTTAAAATCAACCATAACTTTAATTCTATGAAATAGAATACGTTTTTATGCCTAATCAATATTTCTCCAAAGTTAATCAATATTTAATATTCATATAAGACTGTATTCAAAGATCAATGTATTACTTACAACTGGAGCATATAATTCTTCATATTTGGGATTAAAATTCACAGTTCGACTAAGAGGATCTACACAGGGTCTATTAGCAGATGGATCCTAAAATAAATAAAAAAAATGTTATATAGTTTTTAATAATAATATGACTTCCATGTATATATATATTTAAATTTGCAGACAAACATACTTTTGCATAACTAATGAGTAATTACATGAATGCATATATAATCTGCTGTTAATTAAATCTAGTATCTTTTATATTTCAATTTTCTGTAGATATTATTTCCTGAATGAATGAAATGTTTATTGATTGATTATAGAATGAATAAAACGCATTCATGTTTAAACAAAAATTAGACCCAAGGAAGATACATTTCATGTACAAAACTTTGTCTTTTATAGTATCCTATTGATTTCTCCATTTTATGACGCAATATTTAAAAAAAATTAATATAAATATTTTGGCCATATCAAAGCTTAGGTGACTTTTAGTTTATACATTATAGATGCATACATTTGTACACACTATACATGAGTAAATTAGTACATAAAATCACAAACCTTGTATTCAACAACAGGTGCTGCATCTATACGAAATTTATTCTTTAATTCAGCTATATTTTTGGATGAATCAAAAATTTCAGTATCATCATCAGAAGCATTACTGTCACTATTATATTCTTTCAATAAAGATATCCCAGCCATTTTACAACAGAATTTTCAAAACAGAAAACAAAATTCACTTGTTGCCATTAAGGGTTATGCAAGAATGTGCCAATAATGCTTCAAACATAACATGGATGGGTAATAGCATTATTCAATAATAAAGTAATTATTTACATTTGATGATATTTCGAGGTAATAACCTTTTTTTTTCTTTCTCATGGCAAATTTTTTTCACTTTTATAAACTAGAATAGTAGGTAAGAAAATAGTAGAAAGATCAGACAGTTTAAAAAGGATTTTTTGCGATCCAGAATTTTGAAGTTAAAAGAAAGTACGCAACTTGACAATAATGACATGATCAATTATAAATTTATGAATATTACATAATTTTAAATCATAAGTTAGAATACATAAGTTCTTACATAAAGTTTATAATATAGTTCGAAATAACGCTCGTAGAAAGATGTTCCATAGCAAAAAATAAAAATAATATATATATATTATTTTTATTT
>BPLQ01011156.1:0-12579 GCA_021605075.1 Caerostris darwini | reverse complement strand
AGAACTGAATTCTGTGGGTTTAAAAAAGTATGCATTATTTAAGGAAAGAAATGTAATAGAAATATCCCATATTCCAGAATTATTGAAAACATTTTGTAAAGATTCAAAATTTTAACTCTGTTTAGTTTTATAAAAATTAGAACTAGAGGGAAATAATATTGTGCTGCGATATCATAGTAGCTATTGAATTTGGAAAGCCAACATAGGAGGATTATTTAACAATCCACATGAGTCAGTGAATAGGCTCATTTAATAAATGTCTATTATTTCACATTTGCTGAAAAATGAATCAACTATTAAATTAAGGGAAAGTTAATAAGGATTTGACTGAGCTTGAGCTTTACATTAGAATTGGTTTTTCATAATGTTGAGATAACAGGTCAGTGTTTAAATGATGGTGAGAAAGAAGTATCAATTGTGAATGAAAGATACATCACTTCTTTTCTTCAAATGTAAAAATAACATTTATTTTTTTTGTAAATGTCAGGCAAAAATCATGGTTTTCTTCCCAATATTTTTGAATAAACTTGCATATATATTGCATTGCAAGTGAAAGTTATTGTGGGACATATACAGCAAAAAGGAAAAAAATAAAATCATGAAATATCTTCTCTCATATAAATATAAGAAATATGTATATGGTTATCAAAGGGTTGATAGATTTGACAACAATTTGTTTTGAACAGTTACTATCATTTCAATAATAATAATAACAGTTTGGAATACCATAATTTTTGTTTTTTTTTAATCCTAGGAGTGTATGCTCTTTCCTCCCAGCATCTATGAGAGTCTAATTGTATTTAAAATCTTCATCTATAGTTTAATTCAAATTTGAAATTCCAAATTCGGATAGTATAAAAATCATATTAAACATTTTTTTTTTTTTTTTTTTTTTTTTGGTTAAATGGGGTATTTTTTATAATCATACTTATAATTTACAATTTTTTTTTTTAACTTTTGAATCGATTCAAAACTATCACAAACACTCTAAATTCATTCATAGTTCTTAAAAAAAATTTTTTTCCCCCTTTGTAAATCTACGGCTCTCACGTTCACATTTATATCATATTAGACCGAGGCATGATCAGTCATATCAGACTGAGCCCTACTGAAAGGCGACTAAAAAAGGTTAAACATTATGCATCCATTTAGGAGTAAATGAATGCATAATGTGCTCGTATATTTTATGGGAAAAATTTGAAAACTCCCAGCAAGCAGTGCATTGGGTCTCCAAATTGAAGGGCTCAAAAACAGATGCCTCACCGTAAATTCTTATTTGCTTGTCGTGGAACAAAGCGATAAATCTGCAAACTCGGAAATTCGTTGGGTTCGAGGAGGAAGATGCGAATTTCTAACCTCACTAATCTTCCACTTCTGTTTTTTTTTTTTTTTTTATTTCCCATCCCACTTGATAGACAGCAACATCTAAACGAAATCGACAAAATCATGTGGTCTCATGGAAGGGGGGAGGGGCAGCTTTTGTTGTGAAGGACAACCCATAGGTAGAAGTCAGATTTGGCTCCGTGAAGCTGACTTTTTACAGGGTAGGGTTGTCAGTCCTCGGCATAACAGGCATATTAGACCGGGGCCTACGGTTTAAATTGGATTCCGAACCACTACAAACATGCATGGCACCTACGGAACTCGAATCCGAAACCTGTGCCGCCTCTCCCACCTCTACAGTTGTTCATTCCGAATCGGGATTGTACGATGTGGGTTTAGTGTAACAGAGATCCTGTGGTCGCCTATTCAAAACTGATCTGCATTTCCAACATGTCTTTAAGTCAAGTGAACTTGAAAACAACAGATTTGCTACACATTTTTAGATCTGTTGTACAAAATTCATTACCAACAGCTCTCTGTAAAGCTCTGTGGGCTGATGGTCAATTGGCTAGTGCTCTGGCCTTTGGTATCACAGGCTTCAGGTTCGAATCCTGGCAGTGGCATAATGTTTGTGAGTTTGGAATCCACATTAAACTATAGGTCCCGGTCTAATTAGCCTAAAGTGTGCACAAAATGTTCGTATAGAGATAAACCTGTAAAGCTCTAGTGCAATCTCAAAGAAATAAAATTAAATGGGAATTGGTGGCATTCTGCATTTAATGACTAACGTTGCAACAACAGATCAGGGCAAAAAGTCTCTTTGTGAAGTTGGAAAAAAAGAAAGAAAAATTGCAAATGATAGTGGAACAAGGCCTGCTACAATTTTCTGCATGATGCGGCTTAATTTTTGGAATATTCAATAATCCATCTACTTTAACATGTCACCTCGATGTCCAAAGCCATGTGGACGTTTAGCCACCGCTGGTGTTTTTGTTTCAATCGGTGTCATCCAATTCATCGCTGGTCTGATACTTTTAAAATCGAAGTATGTTTACCTTCTAGCTGCCCCTAACATGTGGACAGCTGTATCGGTGAGTCAAATTCACGTTTAATATTATTTTTAGTAATATATATATATATATAATTTAAATAAATATTCTTTCTTAATATTTACAAGCATGTATAAAAAAATAGAACAAAATGTTATCGAATCCCTTGCGAAGTATACACCTATATAGTGAAGTAATTTACTTACATTTTATAGTATTTTTTGCTTTTCAGTATAAATTTATTATAGTACTAGCAGATATGAGGGGCTGCAGGAAATGAAACATTTTAAAAACATACAATTTTAAAATCAAAATAAGTTGGTAAACATCATAATAATAATGAATTGCAAGCAATATTCGATACAGAAATTTGAAAAACCATACATTCAAAAAAATTTCGATCGCGAATAGCGATTAAAAAAACAATAGACTATTAGATTAAAGCTATTAGAAGTAAAGTATCAAAAGGGCGCAGGTGCAAAAAAAAAAAGGCGTGACATAATTTCCAATTCGTAATTAAAAAAAAAAAAAAAAAAAAATCACCCTCTGGTGATCTTAAAAATAAAACTTACTTTTTAATAAAAAAAATGACTAATAAAAATGCTTTCACAACTTTTAGCTACACGTCATGAAAAAATAATATATTCGAGTGAAAAAAAATTAGGCATCTAATAATTTTAAAATTTTAGGAATAGACATCTTTATAAAATATAAATGTATATAAATAATATATAAATGTTTATAAAAAAGTTAAGCTATCAAAATTATGTGTTTTAAAAGAAATCTAGAAAATAAAAATATTCTGAAAAACTTATATAAGCGCCTGTAGTTTTCTAAATGAGTGAATATTTCCATAATGTTAAAAAAACTATTCCAAAAATGAGAGTAAACGAAATCGACCACACTGCAATCATTAAGTTCTAATTTGACTTGACTTGGACAAAAACATACTTTGAGATGTATGCTTGCTGAAGCTGCTTTATCTCAATTTATCCAAATGTTGATTAAATACTACAGATAACAGAACTTGACAAAGGAGAAAATGAAACCTTTATAAACGAACTACTCTAAAACTCGAAATTCTTGAATTCATTATCTGTGTCTTACAAATTCCATTTTAAAACAAAAGAATCGTTGCTCGTACTGGCTAGCAACCAAAAAGAATATAAATAAATTTAAAAAAGAAAGAAATGAATAAAACTTCATATCAAATAGATCAGGGGCTCCAAACTACGGCCCGCGGGCAAAATCCGGCCCGCCAGAGTCATCAATCCGGCCCGCGACAGCGAATAGCTTATTGTTTTGTAATAAGTTGGATAAAAAAAACACAGAATGATAATAACTCGGTTTTATTGACTTGCTAGGCAAAGCTTAATGACAATCATAATACGCAGAAAATTTAACTTAAGCATAACAACTAACAAATAATTGAAATGAATCCCACTAACATTATAAACTAGTGAACATCCCGCGGTTACCCTCGGTAGTTATGTTGAGATAAAAAGTATCGCATATGTATCTATATCGATGTTTGGAATGTATATATCCTGAATGAAACATTTTTTTTTCTAATGCAGCTGGCAAACACAGACAGCTTGGTCTTGGATGCCTTAAGGCAAGTGCTGCACAGACGTACTCACTTTGCATGACCCAGGGGGCGCGTGTAACTTAAAGATAAGCCACGGGCGCGGAGTAACAATGCTCCCCCGCAACGCTCTACGATCCTATTAGACCGGGACCTACTTTTTAAAGTGGATTCCGAACCACTACAAACAACCATGGCACCGCCGGGACTCGAACCCGAAACCTGTGATACCGAGCGCTAGCCACTCGGCCATTCAGGGCCCCCTGAATGAAACATATGATTTTTATCCTGAAAATCCCTCAGGAACGGAAAAGCTAAATTAACGCGAATGAAACCGCGGGGTATCCACTCGCAAAAAAATACTAATGAGATTTATGTAATTGTGATTTTTCACTGACAGTAGTTTGTAGTTAGCAAGCTTATGCTCGCTCAGAGCGCGTACTCGGCGACTGGTCTAGAAATTATAGATAATCGCAGAAAAATTAAAACGGTTTTGGCACTTGGTACTTACTGCAGTAAACAGTATGGCCCTAGGGCTAAAAAGTTTGGGGACCCCTGAAATAGATCATAATATTTTAACAGTTGAACGATGATTAGAACATATGAAGTACAACTAGTATTCGAAATAAAAAGTGAATTAGAAATAATAACCCCAGAAAGAAAATGTGGGGTATCTCGTATCTTACAGGGTTACGAGACTTTTCGTAGAAATTGTAATATCGTTGTCTTATAATAAGCATCCTCTGACATATCAAATATATATTTAAGTTCTAATAAGTACTTTTCAGTTATAAGTCCTAAAGTGCAACATTTTTTAAATTGTCTAAGAATTTAAATTTTATTATCACTTTTTAAAAGTGAATCTATTGAAGGTTTTCATCCATGATAGTACGAATTAATCTTAACATTCTTTGATATAAAAAAAATAATAAATAAAATATGCAACTTCAGATGCGGTGCAGTATTTTGTAATTTTTGTCTTTTATTGAATATTATGGCTTATACTAATTCAGTCTATTCACACGTAATGGACATTTTAAATTCTCGCAAAAAGCAAAATATTAATTTGTATTTTATTGTCGGGAATTTAATGCTTAGTTATGTCAATGTCCACCAAGAGAGTAAGAAATGAAAGCCCACTGTCAAATATAATTTCATTTTAAAATCTAATTTAAAAAAAATTAATTATTTTCTAGAACTTTTCTGTTGGTTGTCTTCTCGGTATATCTTCTGGTGTCTGGAGAAATACACGGAAAAGAACATTCAAGCATACTACTAGAGTAAGTTTTAAATTTGCATATTCTATGTAAAATTCTAAAACTTTTAATTAATAAATTGAGACTGTGTATTTTTAAAATTCAATTGTATATATGAAAGGGTGAAATTCGATTTATATAGAGGTATATATTGCATTAGGTTCAGTTTACTCGCAAATGATATAATTATTTTAATGCAGTAAAATAATTCTTTACCATTGATTTTATATCTCAATGATTGCAAATTAATTTCTTGAAATTTTCCATCGATAGATTCTTAGCAATAAAAAGCATTTAATTTCCTTTAATTTCAATTCTATTAAAATAATCAATTGAAGTTTAGTAAAATATGATCTTTATAAACATATTGACAGAAATATTTTGTATTTGTCGTAAATTTCACTGCTCAAATTTGGAGAAGTTGTATTGTCCTATGAACTGTCGAACATGTAACGATGTAAATTGATTATGGTAACTCCTCGAAATGTATCGCAATAGGCTCTCATCGGAAAAAGTATCGCAATAGGCTCTACTCGAAAAAAGTATCGCAATAGGCTCTACTCGAAAAAAGTATCGCAATAGGCTCTACTCGAAAAAGTATCAAATAGGGTCTACTCGAAAAAGTATCGCAATAGGGTCTACTCGAAAAAGTATCGCAATAGGCTCTACTCGAAAAAAGGCTCTATCGCAATAGGCTCTACTCGAAAAAAATCGTATCGCAATAGGCTCTACTCGAAAAAAGTATAGGCTCGCAATAGGCTCTAAAAAGTATCGCAATAGGCTCTACTCGAAAAAGTATAGCAATAGGCTCTACTCAGAAAAAAAGTATCGCAATAGGCTCTACTCGAAAAAAAGTATAGCAATAGGCTCTACTCGAAAAAGTATCGCAATAGGCTCTACTCGAAAAAATCGCGATAGTATCGCAAAAAAGTATCGCGAATAGGCTCTACTAGGCTCTACTCGAAAAAATCAGTATCGCAATAGGCTCTACTCGAAAAAATAGCAATAGTATCGCAATAGGCTCTACTCGAAAAAAGTATCGCAATAGGCTCTACTCGAAAAAAGTATCGCAATAGGCTCTACTCAAAAAAAAGTATAGCAATAGGCTCTACTCGAAAAAGTATCGCAATAGGCTCTACTCGAAAAAAGTATTGCAATAGTACTTCAAAATATATATTGCAATAGTACTTCAAAATATATATTGCAATAGTACTTCAAAATATATATTGCAATAGTACTTCAAAATATATAACAGCATTTCTTTGCTTCACATTATATCCTACATTCGGATATTTCATTTTTAGAGCCCCCCGAAAAAAAGTTCCTCTTGCACGGAGTTGCACGGACTTACAGAAAGTTGCTTGTTACATCGTGTTTTTTTCCTTGTTTTGCGGCACGATCGTTATAATGAAGGATTATTTTAAACAGCAAAACTAGTAGTAAAACAACCATTTTTAAGAAGAAAAAAAAAAAGCTGAAATAAAAAACAGGGAAATTAACTATTACCCTTTTAAATAAGTAGTGCAGTGTCACCCTTTACGTATCATAAAAATCAATAATTGCTGTTGGAAAATATAATTATCTGAAATGATGAATTTTATCTCGTAATGCTAAAGAATGATTCATAATTCCATCTAACATGCCAAAAAATCTGAAAAAAATGTCGCTATATTTTGTTGCAGCGCAATATTCTTGCAGCTCTGGTAGGATCAGTGGTCTTAATGAATTCAACTACAGCAATCATTTTAATTCTGGGCGAAGGCAACGCTCTGCTGTCTATACGTCTGGAAAGCAATGGCAGAAATTCTTCCAGTGCATTGGCGAGTGATATTCTAGCGTATTGTGAGTAGTACATCTGTTTCTCATTTTTTCAAAGAATGTCTGATTTCAACATTGGACTGCGAGAAATCAATCTTTCCAAATGAAAGGCTATTTTTTAATGGGATAATTTGATATGGTAGATAATAACTTGGAATTAATTATAACCCAAAATATCTAAGACTTAGTGAACATATTACAAAATTATGTAAAAAAAAAAAAAAAAATTATAAAATAGAAATGTTTAACTTATTGTGTGATTTTAGAAATATAAAAATTTCTATGCGAGATCCCTTGATTGCTCATAACATGTCCAAGAGATATCCCATTTCATGATCTGCCTTAATTAGAAAGCACATAAACATTTTTCAGGTTTAATTCTATTGAATAGACACAATAGACATATTTCCTATACCCAGGGTTATAGGAAATATTGTGTTTAAGATCCTCTTACTAATTTGAAGGAACTGAAACTGCATATCACAGTAATGTATAAGTTTCATAATTCCAAGGATCTTTACCAACACACGCCATTAAATAGAATATTATTATTCTTCAAATACTGCTACTCTTACACCACATCCCTGAGCAGGAAGCTAAGTTGCCCCTTTACAGTTTGGGAATGATGTGGGTGAGAAGTCTAATTGGGCTCTGTGACGCTCTACTGTCATATGAGACCGGGACTTACGGCTTAAAGTGGATTCCGAACCACTAAAAACATCAATGGCACCACCAGGATTCGAACCAGAAACCTATGGTACTAAGCGCCAGAGCTCTAGCCACTCGGCCATCAGGCCCCAAAATAATCTTCCCATAAATATATATTACAATCCCGTATATATTACAATCAATCAAGGGTTATCGCATCGAAATTAATTTACTTCTTTATAGTTATATTTAAGTTAATGAAAACTTTTTATTCTTATATTTTTATTTTATCTCTTAAGTGTCTAATAATTCTTGAGCGTCTTGTATAAAATGTTATACAATATCTTAATTTCACCATTTTAATCTCATTGTATCCGATTTGATTCGCCGTCTATAAATGCGCTGAAAGCAATAGCAAAATTGCTATTGCACTTTTCTAATTCTAGATTTAATTTCATTGTTTTATTTAAAACCAGCATATGCTACTTCTGTCTGTTGCCCCGTTGTCTGCATAGTTGTCGCCTTAACGTTCCTGTCTGGAATTTGGTTTCGAGTTCGCGACAAGGGAGAGAAGGTGCCCGAAATCAGAAGTGTAAGTAACTTGAACTTCAAATTATTTTAGATGTCTCTGAAGATTTTTGGGGATGCTAAATTTTAGAATTATTTTGCCAAGTGCATTTTGTAACCATTGCTTCGATTTGAAACCCTTTCTAAAATTGAAACTTTTTTCATGCTGTGTTTTGATGTTACATGTATATTATAAATACACATTCTGGTATTGAAACATCTATAGTTCGTACAGTATTATTTATCATCATCAACGGTACGACTGCCCAGAGTGGGCTAAGGCTTTCCTTTGAAGAGATTTCAATGCATTCCTCTGGGGGACAATGGTCCTCCAATTCTTAGCCTTCAGTACAGTAAAATCTTTTTCAACTGCCTCTATCTCAACTTGGGGCGTCCTCTTTGTCCCTGTGGCTTTACCAAAACGAGCCTTTTTACTGGATTTAAATAATTTAATTTAAATACATGAGCAGCCCAGTTTAATCTATTGATCTTAATTGTATACCATTTGGGTCTTTATAGCATTTATAAATTTCTGCACTGCACCGTCTTCTCCAACAATCCTTTCCCTAACACCTCCAAGAATAGCCCTTAAAATCTCAAATATATCCAATAAATCTCAAATATATCCAAATGAGCCTCATCAGATCTTGCCAAAGTCTATATTTCAGAATCATAAATTAAAATAGGTCTAAATAAGGGTTTTGTATAACAAAAATTTAATTTTTTGCTCAATATTATTTAACTACTCGTAAATTTTGAGCTCGTTTTTATTTGTCAAAAGCGGTCCCCCCCCCCCCTAATTTGTTATTGCAATAAAATATTTTGTAATTCTAAAATAATGATGAAATTAGCAAAGCAACTTTCAAGTCAAGCTGTTCCTATATCTTAACAAAACATCTACTAAAAGTAAAAAGATTAAATTTACTCAAAAAAAAAAAAAAAAAAAAAGAGGAAAGTGAAATGGGAAAATGTAATGTTATAAAGTCAACACTGAAACTATTGATGTCTGATTAATAAAATGCAATACAAACATCTACCAAAACCATTTATTCATTTAAAATAAAACTCATCTAACCTTTAAACCATATTCATTTAAATAAAATTTAATTCTTATTAATTCGCTTCCCTGTTTACACTATATGAAAAAATTTATAAAATTTATAAAAAAAAAAAAAAATCGAACTTTTTGGAACATGTTCAATTCAAGGAACAATAGTAACACATTCAAAAATCACAATACTCCTAACAAAGATATCTTCGTAAATATTATTTGTAATCGTAATTTATATATATAAATTATATACACACATACAGAAGGAGATTTTTGTTGAAAAGTTATTCCTTCGGATTATCTCAGTTTTGTTTACAAAATAATTCGGTTTTTTTCATCGTTTCGTAGAATACCTTACGATTCTTATATAAATTTTCATTTTGGTAAAATAGCAGAACAGGGGCCGTTGGAATTTGGCGTCAAAAATTCATTTTTCCAAAATCCATGTTAACGCTTTGCGATTGTAAATAAAGTGAATTGCAAACAGTACAAGGAACCAGCGTTATTACATTTGGCAACTTATCGCTCAGTTAGCGCCACAAAAAGTCACTAAATCCCAACGGCCTCTAATTTGCGATTTGGCCCTTATTTATTTATTTAAAGGAGTGATTTTGTAAATATACTGAACTTTTTAAAGTATTAATCATTATTTCATTTCCTGTTTTTCCATCGAATTTTTGTAAACATTTACCATTGATGTGATTTGTTCTAAATTCTATGATTTGTTCAACAAATCATTTAAATATTATTTTACTTTTTTTTCAGATTTTAAAAAAAGACAGTATGAATGAGTACAACTGGGTTTTTAAAAGAAAAAATCTTCAACAATCGACACTCAAATAAAGAAGCATCTATCATTTAAATCCCTTTCTTCAACTGATGACGAATCATGCAGTTCCACCGATTCTCAATTTCGTTGCAATTCCGTCCCTGCAGTTGATTTTTTAAACACGCCTTTAAGAAAAGCAATCTACAAAGTAGGAAGTCCGCGTAAAAGCAAGGTTTTCCAAAAACATCCATGCGACTGTGGTGAGCATCTTGAAAATGGTCATGGAAGTACTTCCCATGAAACCAGTGTCGTCTCCTGTGCTGTTCATTCTGGAAGAAGCACTGAATCTCTAAAACAGCTGCCATTTACTTCGAAGAAACAAATTCGACATTTTACAATAGATGATCAATTTGATCCAGGAAGATTCGAATATGTAGATGATGATTCATTGACTTATCGCAGATTCAAAGAGTATAAACATTCTGGGAACTTGAAATTGCACTCTAAACGCACAAGACCCCTACTTATGGATCATCCAGTTTTTCGAATTGCTGAAATGTCTAACGGTGATGAAAATGCAAGAACCTTACAAAATTATACACCAGAAACTCATTATCTTTCATCAAAAATCCAACCAAGCCTTTCTTCCAAATCTGAAATTGAAGCAGAAGTGTACACAAATTCCACTTATTTAAGTAATCCAGATTTGTCTTATCAGGAGATGGCCATGGAAGAAAAAGCATATATTTGTGAAAATGCACCATCCAATAAAGTCCTCGAACAAACCACAGGAAAAGAAAATGCTAACATTCAAAAATCTTTATCGTATAAAAGTTTTAGTGATCCAGATGTTTCTGAATTGATTGATGGAAATAAACACGGTTCTAGATTTAAAAAAATATGCAGGACATCCACTACAGCAATTCGTAACTCGCCAAGAGTTTCTCAACTAGATATTTCAGATATCGAATATGGCACCGTCACCAGTCGGAATGATGAAATTGCAGACATTACTAGTGACAGGCCCGTCATAAGTTCAAAACCAAGTATTTCACGAATGGATTCAAATTTCGAAGTTGATGACACATTTTTTGAGCCATCGGTGTCAAAATCTTTGGCTGGAGAAGTAGTAGCTGTTAAAGTGAATACATTACCTCGCAAGCATCATCCTTCAAAATTGATTCCTGTACCTATACCTGTTGTTTCTAACTTTAAAAACAGCCAAAAGAAAATTCAGAACAAAAGAAAAAATACCCTTACTACAGTAGAGATTCCTCAAATAGAAGATGATTCAGCTAGGGAAGAAACAGGCAAATTTATCCGAAAAAAAGTTATGTTCTCTTCATTTCGTGGTAATAACAGAACTAAAACCATAAGCAACGGGAGCTCTGATGTAAGTAGAAATTTTTGTGATTTATAAATATTCCTCACTTAAACACATTTATTTCGGAAAGAACATTAAAAAAAAATTAAAACTATTTTAACATCAATTAAATAGTTAATATACATTTAATAATTAATAATATTTAGTTAATATACATTTGTGTAACTTTTACACATGAAGGTATATTTAATTTGCATTTAATTAATGCAAAGCGCAAAATTTTAATCTACTACCGTATATAGTAACACATTTTTAGCCACATTTATATAGATGTAAAAAAATGAATCACTGGTTTGTAAAAAATTGAGTTCAAATATAATTTTGGAAAATTCTTATTATAAATTATTTAACAAAACCAACTATTTTAGAATTTCTATTTAAATATTCTTGAACAAAATATGATTCAATGCTGTATAGATAAGACACGGAGAATTCTGACGGAAGAGAGAACTATTCTCAATTTTCCAAAAAAGACAGCGGTGGCTCTATTTAGATCAGAGGTGGGCAACTCGCGGCCCGCCTTGAAATTTTTTTCAGCCCTTGATATTTGTTATTCCAGCTCTTGATTATATCATATTTATCACACTTTTACAAAATATATTTATTTTATAGGGGCCCAAGTAGTGAAAAACAATGTATCAAAAAAATACATTATGTGTACATTCTTATATTCAAAAATTAACTGCCGAAATTGTGACAAAAAATTAACTTTGATTTTAAAATGATATTCTTGCGAATATATACATATATAATATGACAGATGTAGAATTTTTTTTTTCCAATATGTTGAGAAACCTGGCACAAAAAGTTATTAGCACTTTTGGTTCAACTTACACTTGCGAATCGAATCGGCTTTTTTTTTTCTTGCCGAAAATGAAATTGACCAAACACAAAACACACTCAAACATAATGGAAGCAACACCAATAACGGTGTGCAAATACCCAAATTGAGATCGATTTGCAAAAACCAGGTGAACGAGTGGAGAAACAAAAGTAACTAGCAAAATAAATATTTTTTGATGATTTCATTTCTTTTTATTTCATTTATATTTATATATTTTTTATATTTCATTTTTAGTGTTATGTATTTCTTTACAATGTGCGTTTAGTATTATTATATTATGTGTGT
>BPLQ01011155.1:7500-13133 GCA_021605075.1 Caerostris darwini | reverse complement strand
TATCAGCCCTACTCCCAACGCTATACAGTCATATTAGACCGGGACTATGATTATAGGGGATTCTGAACCATTACAAACATCCATGGCCCCGCCAGGACTCGAACCCGGCACCTGTGACACCGAGCGCCAGAGCCTCAGTTGTAGGAGAATGTAGAAGCCTAATAAAGAACCTAGTTGTAGGAGAATGTAGAAACCTAATAAAGAACTTCATAGTAGGAGAATGTAGAAACCTAATAAAGAACTTCATAGTAGGAAAAAGTAAGCATAATAAAGAACCTATTTGTAGGAGAATGTAGAAGTCTAATAAAAATTAAGAGTAGTCCATCAAAAATAATTATTCATTTTTAGTAAAAAGGACAATAATGAGAAGATATTTCGGTATATTTTTTCTTAAATACGATATCTATGTTTGCAATAAATTGTTAAATTCAACTTTTGAAAATTACTTCAGAACAATGAGCAAATAAAATTTGTTTTTATTGTAACAGTTATAAACAATTAAAATGCAACATGGTTCAATTCGTAGATATAAACAATTCTTTACGAGATGCAATATCCCCTACTTCCTACTGTATAGTAGTATTGCAGGAGAAGTTAACGCACATTTACATTTCGTATGAAGAAATCTCAAACTAAGCAACCCATCGCAGCACTTTTCTACCTGCTATCACAATCGTTATAACTCTCCTCAATCGTGATTACGTTTGGGTTTGGTTTGCCACTCTATGGTAACCATAACAATACTGCAATCAAAGTTGGTAGGATTTGTTGCTCTACGGTCATTTTTTGCACACTTTAGACTAATTAGACCAGGACCTACAGTTTAATGTGGATTCCGAATCACTCACAAACATCCATGCCATTGCCAGAATTCGAACCTTAAGCCTGTGGTACCAAAGGTCACAGCGCTAGCAAATCGCCCATCAGGACGCCCTCAATCCTGAAAGTAATAAAGCTATATTTTCACCGATTACTAAAATCCCAAGACGTAGAACCAATTAATCGGAAGTCGGTTTTTCGCTCCCTTTATCACAGATTTTTCTCCATAGCATTCAACTTCTTGGCGCTATACTTTAACAGAACGCTTCTTCCACCAATAAGAAACCTAGATTTATACGATAGAGGTAGGAAAACTTTCTTTTTGTGTACACCGAAAAAAAAAATGTCACCATTGTTCACTCGAGTCTTCAGTTCTCGGTAGAAATGCGACTTTATTGTGTCAGAAAGAAATCGAACCCATCTTTTCGCATGTTTGTTTGGTCGCATTATTTTTTAGCCAAGAATGTGGCTCGATATTTCATTTTATAGAAGTCTATTTTTGTCATAGAAGTTTTCGTAGATTCTCCAACTATCAGCACGGTACAGTTCTCTTTTTAAGGGGTAGGTATTTCAGTCTTACGCCCAACAGTCGTATTAGGACGGGACCTACAGCTTAAAATGAATTCCGAACTACTACGAACATCCATGGCACCACTGGGATTCGAGACGTTTTCTTTTTACGGGGTAGGGTTGAAAGTCCTATACTCATATTAGACCGGGCCCTATACAGTCATATTAGATCGGGACCTGAATGGCAGAGTGTCTAGCGCTCGTGCCGCAGTTTTCGGGTTCATGTTCCGGCGGTTCCATGGAAGTTTGTTTAGTCCCGGCGGTGCCATAGAAGGAATCCCCTTTAAGCCGCAGATCCCGGTCTCATATGACCGTAGAGCACCACAGAGCCCAATCATTCTTCTCACCCACATTACGCATTCCCAAACTGTATAACGGCAACACAGCTCTAGGCACAGTAATGTGGTGTGATGTAGTAGTAGTAGTAGTAGAACTTTATTATTTTGATTCTAATTCTATCATTGCAATTACGTTGATTGGGCTTTATTTCTAAGCTTTACTATGTTAATTCTAATTCAATAATTGCAATTATATTGAATGAGATTTATATTGTTGATACCTAAAACAAATTTTCAATTTACCAAGTCGCTCCGTCCTTGCTTATTTATGAACGCAACTATGTTTCTAAAATTTCTCTTAACCCTTACTCCTTAGGATGGGAGCGTCTAGGAAAGCCCATTTTACATGCCTATTTCAAAGATAAGTACGACAAATCTGTAGGCAGGAATGTCCTTTCATATGGCTTGACAAAGTGAAGAGGAAGGCGTGAACCGTTTAAATGGCAATATTGGATGACGTTCAAAAGTGTTTCGGCAAAATGTGGATGTACTATTGCAGCAGATGTTAACGATGAAGGTCATCCTGGGTAACGGGGAATCTGCTACAAAACATTCTTTCCAGTAACGAATGACCTTAAGTCAAAGTGTCTGGCAACCGAAAACAACAGCAAAAAGTCCTTATTCGCTATTAATTTTTAAATTGAGGTTTCACTGACACGTGGTTCAGTGGCAAAGTGCGCCGCTGGTGACCATTAGGGCTGAAGTTGAATCCGTGGGCGGCTTTTTTGTAGACACTGTTTTTGTAGAGCCGTGTCAGATTTCTACCTACGGGTGCTCCATCAAAATAGAAGCCATCCCCCGCACCCTTGCTCCTTCCATGAGGGATATGACAATAGCCCCATAGTAGGCCAAGGTACAGATTTTGAAACAGGAGATGTTTATCTTATTACGTGGTAGGATTGTCTACCCTACGCCCAACGTTCTATAGTCATATTAAACAGTAACCTGATAGCCACTCTGACGCTCGGTACCAAAGATTTCGGGTTCTAGTCCTGGCTATGCCATGGATGTTTGTAGTGGTTTGGAATCCACTTTAATCCGTACATCCCGGTCTCATATGACCATAGAGAGTTACAGAGCCCAATCAGACTTCTCACCCACAACACCCCCAATCTACTCATGGTCCTGTAGGTAGAAGTCTGGCTTGGTTCCGTGACGCTCTTACAGTTATATGAGACCGGGATATACGGCTTAAAGTGGATTCCGAACCACTACAAACATCCACTGCACCACCGGGACTCAAACCCGAAACCTCTGTCACTGAGCGCTAGATACATTTAGTATTTTACACTTCTAATTAATTTCCTTAATCTCGGTGGTGATTAAGGAAAAATATTTAACACTTCTATACCATTCCTTCCAAATTATCGATTAAAATTAAACACTTCTACCCACACCAAAAGATAAAAAAGAAGAAAGAAAGTAGAATTCGAACTTACTAATTCCATGCTTGACAGTCTGTGTCGTTTCCCCCCGTCCGGCATGACATCATTAACTTGAAGTCGCCATTGACCGTGGACATATCCGGGCACACTTCCAAGGCACCTCTGAAACAAAGGCAGCGTCGCTTCGGAACAGCTGCCCCTGGTCTCCATGGCAACCGGGGTTCGATTTGAGGAAGACAAATGCACCGATCATTGTTTCGCTCTGGGACAAACGATAATAAGATGACCTTCAATATTATACATGGAGGCAGTTTTAATCTGTTCCACTATTGGTTGGCTTTTTTCTTTCTTTCTTTCTTTCTTCGTGTATTGATGGACACTTAACGGTGGTACATCACTTAGGTGAATGAAGTGAGAGAATTCTAATTTTTCCCCTTTAACGCCAGTTTTTCTTTTTTCTTTTTTGATAGTTATGACGCAGTTTGGGTTTTAATGGAAATTGCTTCGTCTTTGTTCTTGGAACTTCAGTTTTAATTTTTCTTAGGTGTGTGTTTTAGATTTATGGAGCTTTCTAGAAAATTTGGATTATGATATTGAAAGTTAAATAGATAACAGCGTATAACGGATGATAATTGTAGTTCAAACATCCATTATGTTAAATAAGAGGATCATTTTTATCAAGTAAATATTTTATCCACTTCAGAATTCACATGAGAAATTTTTATTATTGAGCCTGAATGGTCGAGTGTCTAGCGCTCTGGCGCTCGGTATCACAGGTTTCGGGTTCGAGTTCCGGCGGTGCCATGGATGTTTGTAATGTTTTGGAATCCATTTTAAGCCGTAGGTCCCGGTCTCGTATGACCGTAAGAGCGTCACGGAGCAAAAGTCAGACTTCTACCTACGGGTGCTCCATCACAACAGAAGCTGCCGCTTTTCATCCATCCATGAGTAGATCACTCATAGGATGTCCGTCCCGCACTACAGGACATTGAGGACTAGTCACAACAATTTTTATTATTAATCATATATTAAAATTTTCAAAATAATAATTATAACATTAATAGCAATAACGAATTATTAAATATATATATATATATATTGTAACTTCCAAAATAATAATTATAACATTAATAGTAATAACAAACTATTAAATACATATTGTAATTTTCAAAATAAAAATAACTACATTATTTTATATCACTTCTTCAACATTGAAGATTTCCTTTTATGCAGGCAGTTTTATTATGATACTGATATTGATTTCCAAATGAATTTCTGGTTTTTTAACAAAAAGTTAATTTGGCAGCTATTTATCTTAATTTTTAAAATAATAGTAAGAAAAAATAATTTCAAAATCCCATTTGCTGGAGTCGCCACGTGGTTAAAGCTCTTGCGCTCGGTATCATAGATCTCGAGTCCCGGCGGTGCCATGGATGTTTGCAGTGGTTCGGAATTCATTTTAAACCGTAGATCCCGGTCTAATAGGATCGTAGAGCGTTGTGGGGGCTGTGCTACTCGCGTCCGTAGCATATCTTCAAGCTACACGTGCCCCCTGAGTAGTGCTAAATGAGTAACAGCATTTATCGGTGCGACCCAGTTGGGCTGCTCACAGGGAAATGGCCAATAGTCCTGGACGTAATTAAAAAAACATTAGAATTTAGGAGTACTGTCCTTTTCTTTCATTTTAGTATATTTGAATGAGAATATATGACTTTTCCCGTTAAAAAACATACATACTAATAATCAAAGAGTGAAAATTAAGAATATCAATGAATCCAAAGTAGGGCCTGAATGGCCGAGTGGCTAGCGCTCTGGCGCTCGGTACCACAGGTTTCGGGTTCGAGACCCGGTAGTGCCATGGATGTGTGTAGTGGTTCGGAATCTACTTTAAACTGTAGGTCCCTGTCTAACAGGATCGTAGAGAGTTGCGGGGGCATTGTGACTCCGCGTCCGTGGCTTATCTTCAAGTGACACGCGCCCCCTGTGTAATGCAAAGGGAGTAACGTCTGTGCAGCGCTTGCCTTAAGACATCCAAGACCAAGCTGTCTAAGTGTTTGCCAGCTGCATTAGAAAGAAAAATAAATCCAAAGTCTATCCACCTAACTAATTACTTAGAAGTCTTATTCAACTTGAATTTCATTTAACTTCTTGATACAGGACCTTTTGAAAAATAACGCCATTAATAGCTTGAATTCGCAGATTGATAATCTGACTTTCCACAACGAATTAAAAAAAATTAATATTTTTTAAAACTCGAGTGGATTCAAACAAAAAAAAAATTAAAGATCCATGGCCAAACTGAAACTGAAAGCCGAAGTCATCTCATATCATAGGATAAAATTATTAACCAATTAAAGTTGTCTCAGATCTGATTATCTGAGTTAAGTTCGTTCTCAATCACATTACCCGATTCGTTCAATGTATCCGAGTAAAGTTACATCATGTCGTCAAATAAAGTGATTTAACTGGCCAGTTAAACCTGAGAAAAGTATTGAAAGCTGTTGGCTGTACATATTATTAA
>BPLQ01011155.1:0-5000 GCA_021605075.1 Caerostris darwini | reverse complement strand
CAGTTTTGTTGTCATGGTACTACAGTTAAAATGGATTATTGCTGTTGTTGCTTTCTCATGCCTGACCTTTTGACCAGCGGTCATTTGACATTGTTAGATGCGCAAAACATATAGCGTTATATTTCGTGCACAATGGAGGAAGAGTATTGCATCACTTACTCTTTAAAATGAACATCTATAAGGGTAGGCATTCGCACCTTCCTCGAACACCAAGTAAGGACGAAATGGATTCATCGTGTCTATTCAAAGCTTAAACCTGGAAGCTGAACTCTCTGTTCACGAAGCCTCTCTGACCCAAAATAAAAAGTAATAAATAAACGGTTGCCACATGAACCAACGAAATAATTGAAATATATTTTTAGTAACTTATCCAGGAAAATTGCACTGATTTCGATCGTGGATAAGTTTTCATTGTTGAATAGTTAGTTCATTATTCAACAAAATAAGTAAGTGAATAAATAATAATTTTTTTTTTCTAATGCAGCTGGCAAACACTTAGACATTGTCTTGGATGCCTTAAGTCAAACGCTGAACCGACGTTACTCACTTAGCACTACCCAGGAGGGGCGTGTAGCTTGAAGATAAGCTACGGACACGGAGTAACACTACCCCTGCAACGCTCTACGATCCTGTTAGAACGGGACCTACAGTTTAAAGTGGATTCCGAACCGCTACAAACATAAATGGCACCGCCGGGACTCGAACCCGAAATCCTGTATTACCAAGCGGCAGAGCGCGCTTCACGCGGCCATCAGGACCTTGTCATAAAATGATAGAATTATATATTTTGAAAGAATTTCAAAAATAGAAAAAAAATGAGGTAAAAAAAACCTGCAATCATATTAAATCACGGGGTCTGATGATTGAGTGGCTAGCACTCTGGCACTCGCTGCCACAAGTTTCGGGTTCGAGTCCCAGTGATGCCATGGATATCTGTAGTGGTTCGGAATCCACTTTATGCCATAGGTCCCGGTCTCATATGTACGTAGATCGTCACAGAGCCCAATCAGACTTCTTCTCACCCACATCATACCCAAACTGTAAGGGCGCAACTCAGCTCTAGGCACAGTGATGTGGTGTGATGCAATAATAATCATATTAGAACACGACCTACGATTTAAAGTGGATTCCGGACTACTACAAACATCCATGGCACCGCCGGGACTCGAACCCGAAACCTGTGGTACCGAGCACCAGACTGCTAGTGGCTCGGCCATTCAGGCCCAAATAAATAACAGTAATATAAATGAATTCTAGCCAATATTAGTGTAAGCAGATTTTTAATTAAGAATCCTGTAGACTTCTTAATGCATATTAAGTTCAAATCTTCTGGCGGCGTTTGTTGAGCTCAGAAAAAAGGAGATTCGGTGGCGAATGTGACAACATTTTAACCGACAATTAACAAAAACAATAGACATTTCACACATGTCTCACTCTGATATTCAGATTGTATGGTGGGAATTTTCCAGTTTTTTCCCTATGCGACACGCAAATAAGGAAGTTACTTCTAATAAGTTATCCCAAAAATCAATGTCTGACCTCATCGCACGTCAATATGCTATTTGTGTAGTATATCAGTGGAACACAATAAAAATGAATTGGGGGGGAGGAAGAAACTGTGTCTTATAGATAGATCATCATGGTTGTATGCAAAGGCATATGAGAAAAAAGAAATTATGTCCTTTAATCTACATATTAAATTTAATATAAATATACCAATTGAAAAAAAAATCTTTGTATTAATTCCGGAATATAAAAAGTTTGATTCCATTATTGCTCTCGAATGTCGAACATTTTTACAAGTCCTTCTTGACAATGGCAGATATATAGCAGATCCAGCGTCACCCAGTGTATCCAACGAAAGGCTGCCACACTGTACCTACATCACTTGTCGTGTTCGAGCTAGTTTATTTTAATTCAGAAGAAAACCTTTTTTGTTAAACATTGGTGGACCTCATGTTCCACTTTTATAGGTCCAAAACAATCTACTGACGTGCGATAAAGGGAGGACATTACTTTCCAGGAGGACATTTAGGGGTAACTGCCCTCATTATCATGTAGGTTTGGTCGATCTACTGTCATTTTATGCACACTTTGGGTTAATTAGTCCGGGACCTACAGTTTAACGTGGATTCCGAACCCCGAACAAACCTCCATGCCACCGCCATTATTCAAACCACATTGTCATATAGGAGTAAATCATGAAACTCTGCCACCACTCTTATCGATGCGAGACGCGTTTATGTACATTTTCACAATTGTTATATAGTCTTGTTTCTAAAAGCAATTACTGTTATCACAAGGCAGCCCATAGAAGAAATTAATTATTATAAAATTTGTAATTTATTTTAGTAACCATCATTCATTAAGTACAATATTTTTAATAAAAATATATTATAATACTATATTATAAATTATAAAAAAAAAATATATTATAAATTTATTTTTTATAAAAAGAAAATGTTTTTCATATACTTCGATATATATTGGATTTTTTTTTCTTTGTTTACATTATTCTTGTTAAGTATTTTTAATAAAATATGTTATAATATTATATATTATAAATTATGTAAAAATATATGATAAATTTATTTTTATAAAGAGAAGAAAACTAAATGTTTTGCATATACTTCGATACATATTGGATTTTTTTTCCTTGTTTACATTATCTTGAAACGATATCATTAAAGATAATAATACATAATTATCTACTAAAATATTCATTTAGTATTGTTCATGTATTGTTGTTATGTTATTATATGACAATTATTTCTTCTGTCAATTATTTCATCATGAAATATAAATATTATTTGGTAAAAAAAGGAATGACTTAATCGTTTATTAATTTATAAGTAAATAGAAGGGAAATAAATGTTATGAAAGATATGGTTAGCGTATTGTTTTTATTTGTGGTTTATTTACTTTTTTATTTTGTTTTTCAGCTGGTCTCCTAGCAACCTTTATGTCAGCAAGCTGTCCAAACAAATTTCGACTCCTTTGCACGCATTGTTTGTGCATAGAAAAATAAATATACAAAGAACTTATCAGAAATACTTCATTCTGTTAAAGAGCATAATGAAAGGATAAAAAAAATGGTATTCAAACTTTTTCCCTTTGTTTCTTCCTTTTCTTATCATGGTACAATAGTTTTTTACGTCATTAAATATTATAATGGCTTGAATTATGATTTAACCAGCAGATATGTCCCGGTTTTAATGAAATTATATATTTTTCATCTTGATTAACTTTAATAAAAACAAGTAATATAAAAAAAAAAATTTGTTTAAGCCAATTCCTACTTTTTTTTCACTATATTGCAGAAAGTCCTCTATAAATAATTTTCATTCATTTTTTTAAGTTAGAAAAAATGATCTTCACATACACACTTTCCATCTCTCTCTCACTCATTTATTCACATGTTTCATTTTCCATTTTGTTCCCTACTTGACTCAGACTAGAACCCAGAAAAAAAAAAGAATCTGAAAAAGACATTTTTTTTCGGCGATCTACACGTTGCGCCACTGACGGTATTTATTCCTAAATTTATATCCTGCTAAATATCTTATATAAGAGACATTTTTTTCTCCCCTATAAAACAAAAATTAATTAATTAAATTTAATTAGTGAATTTATATTTGAAAAAAAACTGTATTAACATCCAGTGTCATCCACTACTTCATAAAATACTTTTTTATTCATCCTATACATTTGTTGAAACATGTATATGAACTTGAGTAGATGAATAAAAAGTATTATATGAACGATTGAAAATTTGAACAAGATATATAAATACATACACTGAAGTGACAAAAGTCATGGAATAGCAATATGCAAATTTTCAGATGGCAGTAGCATCGCGTAGAACAGGTATAAATGCGCAGTGCTTTCGCAGAGCTTTCATTTCTGTTCAAGTTATTCATGTGAAGAGGTTTTGACGTGATGATGACCGCACGACGGGAATTAACAGACTTTAAACGCGGAATGTTAGTTGGAGCTAGACGCATGGGTCATGCCATTTCGAAATCGTTAGGAATTCAACATTCCCAGATCCACTGTGTCAAGAGAGTGTGCCGAGAGTATGAAATTTCAGGCATAACATCCCACCATGGACAGCGCAGTGGTCGACCGCCTGCACTTAACGACTGAGACCGGCGACGTCTGCAAAGAGTCGTAAATTCTAACAGACAAGCAACACTGCGTCAAATAACCGCAGAAATCAATGTGGACGTACAAGGGACTTGTCTGTTAGAACTGTGCGGAGAAATTTGGCTTTCTTGGGCTATTCCAGCAGAAGACCGACTCGAGTGCCTTTACTGACAGAACGACATCGCTTGCAGCGACTCTCGTGGGCACGTGAGCATATCGGTTGGTCCCTAGATGAATGGAAAACCGTGGCCTGGTCCGATGAGTCACGATTTCAGTTGGTAAGAGCTGATGGTAGGGTTCGAGTGTGGCGCAGACCCCACGAAGCCATGGACCCAAACTGTCAGCAAGGCACTGTTCAAGCTGGTGGTGGCTCCGTAATGGTGTGGGCTGTTTTTTCATGGCATGGACTTGGTCCTCTGGTGCGACTGACCGAACATTGACTGGAAATGCTTATGTTCAGCTACTTGGAGATCACTTGCAGCCATTCATGGACTTCATGTACCCAAACAACGATGGGATTTTTATGGATGACAATGCGCCATGTCACCGGGCCACAACTGTTCGCGATTGGTTTGAAGAACATTCTGACAATTCCAACGAATGATCTGGCCACCTAGATCGCCCGACATGAATCCCATCGAGCATTTATGGGACATCATCGAGAGGTCTGTTCGTGCCCAAAAATCCTGCACCATCAACGCTTTACAATTATGGACGTCTATCGAGACAGCATGGCTCAATATTCCTGCAGAAGACTTCCAACGACTTGTTGAGTCCATGCCACGTCGAGTTGCTGCACTTCGCCGGGCGAAAGGAGGGCCGACACGATATTAAGAGGTATCCCATGACTTTGT
>BPLQ01011154.1:0-119831 GCA_021605075.1 Caerostris darwini | reverse complement strand
CGCGCAGAGCTCACAATCGACCCAAAATAACAACGAATTGATGATTCTAATCAGTGTTTGGAGCTGTTCAATCTTAATAAACCCGAATTTTTGCGTCGATATGTGACAATGGATGAAACATGGCTCCATCATTTCACACCGGAGTCCAATCGACAGTCAGCCGAGTGGATTGCACGTGATGAACACTAAAAATGTTATAACTCACATACTAATAGTGAAACTGCTGTCAAATTTATACACGTGTCTTTTGAAAGTTAGGGTTAACTAAAAATCATATGGATTTAATACTAGTAGCCCCATCTATGTGTCAGCCTACGAACATGTCAGTCCAACTGTTAATTTTCACGCCATAGGTAAAGGCGCACCACTGTTATTCTTTTAGCACTACCCAGGGGGCACGTATAGCTTTGAAAATGTGCTACGGACGTGAGTAACACTATCCCCACAACGTTCTTATTAGACCGGGACCTAAAGTTTAAAGTGGATGCCGAACCACTGCAAAAACCCATGGTACCGCCGGAATTCGAACCATATCGCTTATATATATATATTATATATATATATATATATATATATATATGTTCATAGGACAAATTATGTTGTAGGTAAAAGGTTTATAATAAAAAATCATCCACTAAGTGAGATACAAATGGATTAAAAAAATGAGGGGTTTTATATAAAATAAAAATAAAAATCTCATAAAATTAAAAAAAATATACTGTCACAAAATTGTCACATATTAAAAAAAAATCAATTTTTACAATATTGTCACATAAAATTATAAAAATCAATTGTCACAAAATTGTTACATAAAATTAAAAAATCGACTAGAAAAATAATGTGAAAGAATTTTTTATGAATAGCAACTTTAACATTCACAAAATTGAAAAAATTTCTTTTTTCATTTCTTTCATAAAACTTGACTACTGATCACAATAGAGTAAATGCCACGATTTAATATTTTTGTATTAGAAATTTATCCAACACAATCCCTATAAATCCAAGGAAAACGGGAAATGATTATAAAAAAACTTAAAAATGAAAATGTGATAAAAGGGAATTTCAAACCAGCTAAATAGAACTCAGTTACAACAATTTTCTCATGCAGGATTTCTTGAATGATTGACTCTTCCGCAAACAATATCGTTTTATCTTTTAAAAAAAAGGATCAGAAAATCGTGATTCCAAAAGAAAGGGAAAAAAATCAGACACACGATAAGAGAAAGGGAAAAAAATCTAACAAACGATAAAAAAAAAAAGGGAAAAAAATCAATCGAATTCGTTTGAGAACAAATGTTTTCTTCACATGATAGCTTTGTTATTTATTCAACCAGAATGACAACTGGAATTCTCTTTCACTTTTTTCGTGTTCTATTTTTTTTTTATTTCGAAGGGGTGGAACTCCTAGTTTTATGCTTATTCAAATTTTCCTATTACACTTTCAAAATAAACTTAAAACACATTGGAAAAGATCTAACTTTTTTTTCCACCTTACTTTACAGTTAAGTAACATTTTATTTTTAAAATGAATAGTTTTTTAGTTTTTAACACTTATATCATTCTTTTCGTTCAATTGTAAACCTTACACTTTTATAGTTTAATGCATTGATTTTTTTTATTTTACAATACTGTAAAATAAAATATACTACTGTAAAAAAATATATATTTTTTTATTTTTACTGTGATTTTAATGGAATTTCATATAATTCGTAAATAAAATTATTGGTGTAGTATTTTTTTCGCACTGGAAGAATTTTGGCATTTCATTCCCATGAGACAGGATTGTATGTTATTTGACAAGTACTATATAATAACAACCCATCACTCAAATTTGACGGCAGACAAGCAATATTGTGGATAGTTATATTACATGCAATTAGTGTTTTGTACTAATGAAAACAATCTATCACTGAAATCTGATAGCAGATATTCTGTATCATGTATAATGTATAATGAGCGAATCATGTATAATGAGCGAATGTATTTGCGACCTTCACAGGTCGAAACAACTACAGATTGGATATAAACTATACCATGAGTTGTTCCATCATGATTTGTGATAGACCACGAGCTGAGAAATATCTACTCCAATGAGAAGTGAGGGAGGCTGATCCCTGACGGATTTTCTTAAAAGGAGGTACTTGAGGTAAAAGGAAATACTTGAAAATTACTTGATTTCTTCAAGTACATTTTAATTGTTAATAAATTTTGAATCTATTTATATTTAATAAAATGGTTTTAAAATCCTTGATTTAATTTTTATGGTAAAATCATTTTCTTTTGCACTTTAACAATACATCTAGCCAGTTTCTGTAAATGATGGTATGGGTGATGAAGATGAATTTGTATTTAAAACAAGTAATATAAAAAAAAAATTTAAGTCAATTCCTACTTTTTTTTTCACTATATTGCAGAAAGTCCTTTATAAATAATTTTCATTCATTTTTTTTAAGTTTATCTGGCGCCATCTATTGGTATATATATGCAACTTAAATCTAAAAAAAACTAAAATTAATTAAATAAGTTTAATTACTGAATTAATTTTTCGAAAAAACTGTATTAACATCAACTACAAGTTCAAAAAAATGTATTTGAACTTGAGTGGATGAATAAAAAGTATTTTATGAGCGATTGAAAATTTGAACAAGATATATATATATAGGGGGAGCGTGAGCTAATAGAAGGAATTGAAAAAATAGAAACTCTTTAATGAATGTCCTTAAAGATTAAATAAAAACATCTAATTCGATGAAGTTAAGTCAAAGTTAATAGAGCTTGTATAATAATTAAGGATACTGAAATATAATTATAATTAAGTATAGAAACTTAATAAAGACACTTTGGAAATTATTTAATGAAAATTTTAAATTTTTGATCATGTTTGGTAGGTTTTTCTGACTGATTATTTAGAAAACGTATTTTGGATTACTTGGGCTATTTTTAAAAAATTATATTTTTTAGCGCTATATAGAAAAAATTAATCACGCATTTTCTAATAAAATGTTCTTATTTACTGGATTTAACTTAACATTGAATCTCTTATTGTATTTTTTCAAAATTAAAAAAAATTCAACAATTTTTTTTTAAAAGAATCCATTGGTTTATTGTACAGGATATATGAGAAAGCTCTAAATTGTTTCCAAAACAATTTGAGAACTATAATAAATGGTCGTTTTATATCTTTTGGTTACAATGAAGTTTATTGTTTCTCTCTTCTATTAATCTTTTTTATCTTTGTCATTTTCTAAAACATATTGAGTTTTCTTTGAAAGTGGTTCTGTCAGCTCAGTTGACAAAACTAACACTTTAAGAAAGCACAAAAGAAACGGTAACAAAAAAGTAAAAAGTAAAAAAATCAATTTTAACTTTCCTAGTAATTATTATTGACGGAAAGAAGCTTCTTTTTCTGTTTGTACTTGTGGCAACGCTTCTTCCTGTCGTCAACACAATAGCTACAACCGTAAAAGATAACGATAAAACTGAACAACAAAAGCGAAATAACGAAATTGACTGTCCTACATAACCATCGAGGCTTAAAATCTCCGCTAACCTCCGCTAGAGTAGAGGTTTTTCTGGTAAATATTCTTTCGGTTTATCAAAGGTTAAGTTAAATTATGCTGTTTAGAACGAAGATGATACAACATATTTGTACACTGCCGGAAGTATAAAGTACGCCTCTTCAAATAATTTTAAAAACTTTAAGTCCTTTTTTTTTTTCTTTATCCATCTTTCCTTGTAACAAAAACGAAGGAAAACTTATTTTAATCCATTGTTTGAGGAAAGTTTTTATCGACAGACGATTTTGAGAAGTCGGAAGTGCGAAATGACAGTAAGATGGCATCAGCGATAGTTCTTTTATTTTTTGCCTATTGTTAACAGTTGTCATCGTATTTTTTTTTATTATTTCGTTGAGAAACATTTAAATTATCCTCGATTTTTATACGGATATTACGAGATGCATTCTTTTTTTTTTTCCAATGGCCTTTTTGTCATTCATTTATTCATTGCAGAGATTAACAACTGGATTAAATATATTCTTTATTCAATTTAAAATAGAAAATATTATAAACGAAAGTTGGCAACATAAAATATCCGACGAGGACATTTTAATTCCTTTCTTCAGAATTATTCGTCTTTGTAAATGACCTATTTTTAATTTTTATCATTCATTATTTTCATAACACAATAGATAATGAAACTTTTTCAAAATTCATTATATCCAGTCCATATAAATGGAAGTTATTTTTATTTTTATACATTGGTTACATTGTATAAAATTTATTTATTTATTTTGCTTCATAATAATAATCTTAGCATTTGGAAATAAATTCAATTATTATAGTCCAAATCAGAGGTCCAAATGAACCCGCGGGCCGCTTCGAACATTTTTCCGGCACATGAGATTTAACACATTTTTACAAAATATACTTATTTTATAATGGCCAAAGTAGTGAAAACCAATGTATTTAATAATACATTATTTGTGCATCCATATATCCAAAAATTAACTGTCGAAATTATGAGAAAAAATTAGCTTTGATTTTAAAGTTGTATTCTTTCGCAAACAATTATCACACTAGTAAAATTAATAGTTTTTAATTATTTAATTTTTTTTTTATTTCGTTTATATTCATATATTTTTTATATTTCCTTTTTAGTGTTATATATTTCTTTAGAATGTGCGTTTAGTATTATTATTATTATATTATTTATGTTTACTTGTGAGAATAATAGCAAACACAATAATAATAACTCATTATGTTCCAATTTTTTACTCCAAAAAATGTCTATAGTGGGTCTTAATCTAATATAGGGATATATAATTTTATATGCGGCCCGCGCAGTTATGATGCATTTCCAAAGTGGCCCGCAAGATCATTTGGGTTGGCCACCCCTGGTCCAAATCAAATAAATGCAGTTTATATATAAAACGGAATGCAATTTCACGGAATAAGTAACATATTGTTAATTATATTGACTAAGGTTGCAGAAAATTAACCAATTAAGTTTCTTGTATCAATTAAATTTTTCTTTTCATTATCCGATATAATTATCAGATCAGATTTCTTTCAATTATCAAAAGTCGTATCGATTATGATAATACTTTTTTCCGGTCCTTTTTCTCCTTTATAGATTAACGATTTCTTCTTGTAGTTATATGTTCCTTGTGGTTGTTCTGGCCGTTGGTACCGAAGGCTTCAGGTTCGAATCCTGGCGGTGGCAGGGATGTTTGGTGGTTCGGAATCCGCATTAAACTGTAGATACCGGTCTATTTAGCTTAAAGTGTGCACAAGATGACCGTAGAACGACAAACCAAACCAAACCAAACCTTGTGATTGTTGTTTTGAATTTTTTAAATCTTGCTTCAACTTTTTCTTTATTTTTTCACTATATTATTATTTTATTATCATTACTATTACTAATTTTAATATTTTGCCATTTTCCATCTATTCCAGACAGAATTTTGTGGCTGTTCTGCAGCTTGTGATCCATCAACGATGTGATAAATGATAAAAAAAAAATCCTTGGATATCGAATCTAATTATACTAAAAAATATTTTAAAATAATTTTTTATTTATTTTAGCAAAGGATAATATGATAATAGATTTTAGGTAACCTCATTTCTTGACAAACAAACATAACATAAAAAATAAATGTTGTCATCATCATATAACAAGGCACCCAGATGATATCAAAACTACAATCATCTCAATCAATAATGATAAGGTTAATAAACAAATAAATATGAGTGTGTTTTTCGTACAGCTCATTTTATATAAATATCATTATAGTGAACCATGGAAATCTGATTAATTTAGTGAAAAGTCGAATAACAAAGTCTATTGGCAAAGATAAGTTCCTTTATAAAACGTATTGAATCCTGAATTAGGTTAAGATGGAGTATTGATAATATCAACAAGTTAGTAAAAAATATATGGGCTAACTGCCATAAAGTGGCCTTGTGGTAAATAAAAAAAAATTACCCCTAATTACTTTTCCGTGTGAAAATACTACTTTTTCTGTCCATCAGGGGATAGTCGTATTATATTTAATTGCCATTCTTTTACCTTATATTGGGACTTAAATAATTTATACTTGAAAAAGTATTATTAAAAAATAAACTATTTAAATCTTTTATTTGTGCCAAAAAAAATAGCTTTCAATATTCGTTTAATTGATTTTTTTTTTTTTTTTTTTTTTTTTTTGGCAAATTTCTTAAAACTTTTTCAATATAATATTAAGCGGAAAAATTTTGATTAATTAAAAGTCTGGGATACTAAATGCTTAAGAAACTCTTTGATTTACGACTTAAATTATCAATGTTCAAGTTAAATTTCCACTTAAATCAATTATTCGTCCATTTCTATGTTGTTTTCATTCTTCTTCTTCTATCTTTAAAAAAAAAAAAAAAAGAAACAAATCAGAGCGTCTTCGCAGCGGAACATCTGAACTGAATGTTTTCAACACTATCATTTTTCTATTTCCTCTATTTTGAACACCTTTCTTCTTTCTTTTTCGGAAACTGTATCGGAAGTCGCTTCCCAACTCGAAATTCGATCCGCCTCAAAACTTCCTTCCCTGTGACCGTAACCGAGTCGTGAAAACTGCAAACGACATTGCCAATAAATCGTCCGATTTTCCTTTCACTTCCGGCTGCGTGAGTTGAAGTTGCGGTGGGAATTCGAGCAGTAAAAGGGTTTAATGGGCTCATAAAGCGATTCTGGGCATGCGCACATATCTCATCTTCAGAATAATGCTTTTGGAACAACTGACAAATCCTAAATTTCGAACAAAAATCATGTTTGGGCATCTAAAGAAAAAAAGGAATCCCTTCTATTTGATAGCCTTATCTTCGTGGATACAAAATAACCTATTGAGTTACGTTGGACACTGTTTTTCATGGAAGGATTTTTAAGTTACTATGATATTGCTTACCATGGTGCTTTAAATGATAAAAATCTGTTATACTATTATTCCTAAACTGCACATACGGAAATTATTATTAAAGAATTAGGATCCTTTATCAATAATGGAATTAACACATTAATTAATGCTCAGAATAATGCTTTTCTTAAATCAGAATAAAGCTTTTGGAATAGTTGACAAATCCGAAATTTCGAACAAAAATCATTGTTGGGCATCTAAAGAAAAAAGTAATCCTTTCTATTTGTCAACCTTATCTTTGTGGATACAAAACAACCTATTGCGCTACGTTGGCCAATGTTTTGCATGAAAGTTAAGTTATTTACGCAGCAACTATGATATTACTTAGCATATGGTGCTTTAAACGATAAAAAATCTGTTATACTATGATTTCTATACTGCAAATACGAAAATTATTACAGAAGAATTAGGATCATTTATCAATAATGGAATTAACATATTAATTAATGATCTGAATAATGCTTTTGGAAAAATTAACAAAAAGAAGAAAAATTTGAAATTTCGAAAAAAAAAATCATTGTTGGGTGTTTAAAGAACAAAGTAATTCTTTCTATTTGTTAACTTTATTTTCGTGAATACAAAATAACCTATTGCTCTATGTTGAACAATGTTTTGCATGTAATACTTAATTTTTAAGTTCCTTATACAGCAACTATGGTATTACTTATCATATGGGGCTTTAAACGATAAAAATCTGTTATACTATGATTCCTAAGCTGCAAATACGGAAATTATTAGAGTAGAATTAGGATCATTTATCAATAATTATCCATCTCTTCACGCAATGTAACAAGTGTGATAGTTGGAATTAACACTTTAATTAATGCTTTTTTTTTAAATCAGGATAATGCTTTTGGAATAACTGACAAATCCGAAATTTCGAACAAAAATCATTGTTGGGCATCTAAAGTAGAAAGTAATCCCTTCTATTTGATAGCCTTATCTTCGTAGATGCAAAATAACATATTGCGCTACGTTGGGCAATATTTTGCATGGAATGATTTTTAAGTTACTATGGTATTACTTACCATATGGTGCGCTAAACGATAAACATTTCTTGTACTGGATTCTTAAACTGCAAATACGGAAATTATTACAAAATAATTAGGATCATTTATCAATAATTATCCATCGCTTCACGCAATGTAACAAATTTGATAGTTGGAATTCACACATTAATTAATGCTCAGAATAATGCTTTTGGAACAACTGACAAAAAGAAGAAAATACGAAATTTCGAACAAAAATCATTGTTGGGCATCTAAAGAACAAAAAAATCTTTTCCATTTGTTAATCTTATCTTCATGGATATAAAATAAACTACGTTGGACAATGTTTTGCATAAAATAATTTTTAAACTCCTTATACAACAACTAAGGCATTACTTACCATATGGTGCTTTAAACCATAAAAATATATTATACTATGATTGCAAATACGGAAATTATTAGAGAATAATTAGGATCATTTATCAATAATTATCCATCGCTTTACGCAATGTAACAAATGTGATTAACACATTAATTAATCCTCAGAATAGTTCTTTTCTTTAAATAGAATAATGTTTTTCTTTTAAATAGAATAATGCTTTTCTTTAAATAGAATAATGCTTTTTTTAAATCAGAATAATGCTTTTATAACAACTGACAAAAATGAGAAAAATCCGAAATTTCGAACAAAAATCATTGTTGGGCAACTAAAGAAAAAATTAATTCTTTCTATTTGTTAACCCTATCTTCGTGGATGCAAAATAACTTATTGCTCTACGTTGGACAATGTTTTGCATGGAATGATTTTTAAGTTACTGTGGTATTACTATGGTATTGCTTACCATGGTGCTTTAAAGCATAAAAATCTGCTATACTATGATTCCTAAATTGCAAATACGGAAATTATTACAAAATAATTAGGATCTTTTATCAATAATTAGCCATGGTTCCACGCAATGTAACAAATGTGATAGTTGGAATAAACGCAATAATTAATGCTCGGAATAATGATTTTGGAACAACTGACAAAAAAGAAGAAAAATTCGAAATTTTGAACAAAAATCATTGTTGGGCATTTAAAGAAAATAGTAATCGTTTCTATTTGTTAACCTTATCTTCGTGGATACACAATAACCTTTCGCGCTTCGTTGGACAATGTTTTGCATGGAATAATTTTTAAACTCCTTATACAGCATCTAAGGTATTATTTACGGGGTAAGGTTATTTAAGGTTATTTAAACGATGAAAATCTTTTATATTATGATTCCTAAACTACAAATACGGAAATTATTAGAGTAGAATTAGGATCATTTATCAATAATTATCCATCGCTTCACGCAATGTAACAAATGTGATAGTTTCCTTAATATTAGAAAAAGATCTTGTAACAGATAATGAAATTGTGCTAATATCCTGTAAAATTTTATCTTTAATATAGAACCAGTTTTGAAACTAATTTTTAAACCACGTACCAGGTTTAGAACCAGGATTGAAACTATTTACTTAAAATTAGCAATCGGTTCATTAATTTTACAAAGATAAAAATTTATTATTGTTTCTTGATCAACTGATTTAATGTAAATTATTTGCCAAAAAGTAGTTTTAGAAGTGATATACATCTAGTGTCGTGGCAAAAATAAGTAAAGTTTATTTTATTTTAATCAAATAATTCTTCTTTTGAGGCCTAATGGCCGAGTGACTAGCGCTCTGGCTCTCAGTGCCACAGATTTCGACTCCTGGCGGTGCTATAATATTTGTAGTAGTTCGAAATCCACTTTAAACCGTAGGTCCCGGTCTAATGCAATTGAAGGGCTGACAAACCTATCCATAAAAAAATACATCTCCTGTTTCGAAATCGGCCAATAGGCAGACGGCGTTGACACACCATGGTGCTATTGTCCCAATGAAGAAGGAGAATTCTTATTTTAATATTTATAATAAAACAGCCAATAATTATTTTAGAATGGCAAACAATTCTTCCTTTTAAATTTATAATAACATAATCGAAGAAATTCTTCCTTTCAGATTTATAATAAAATAACTGAAGATTTATAATAAGACAATAATGATTTATTTAGACAGAAAATCTCCTTTACATTTTTATAATAAGACAATTCGTAAGGAGTCTAGTTATATTAAAAATACTTCCTTGTTTTTTATTAATACACAGTTAATAAAGATTTTAGTTAGACAGAAAATACTGCCTTTCGTTTTTATAATAAATCAATCAGTCAATAACGATTTTAGTTAGACAGAAAATACTTGCTTTCGTTTTTATAATAAATCAGTCAATAAGGATTCTAGTTAGACAGAAAATACTTCCTTTCGTTTTTATAATAAATCAGTCAATAAGGATTTTAGTTAGACAGAAAATACTTCCTTTCGTTTTTATAATAAATCAGTCAATAAGGATTTTAGTTAGACAGAAAATACTTCCTTTCGTTTTTATAATAAATCAGTCAATAAGGATTTTAGTTAGACAGAAAATAATTCCTTTCGTTTTTATAATAAATCAGTCAATAAGGATTTTAGTTAGACAGAAAATACTTCCTTTCGTTTTTATAATAAATCAGTCAATAAGGATTTTAGTTAGACAGAAAATACTTCCTTTCGTTTTTATAATAAATCAGTCAATAAGGATTTTAGTTAGACAGAAAATACTTCCTTTCGTTTTTATAATAAATCAGTCAGAAAATTTCCTTTCGTTTTTATAATAAATCAGTCAATAAGAATTTTAGTTAGACAGAAAATACTTCCTTTCGTTTTTATAATAAATCAGTCAATAAGGATTTTAGTTAGACAGAAAATACTTCCTTTCGTTTTTATAATAAATCAATCAATAAAGATTTTAGTTAGGTGGAGAATTATGCCTTTCATATTTATAATAATATTAGTCAATGGCATACAAGATCTTCATATTTGTTCCCAATTATTTTTAATTGTTTCAAAAGCAAGCGATAACTTAACATACTTCAATTTACATAATGTATGCAATGGACGTAATCATTTTTAAAAAACGACTGACATATAAAATTACATCACACCACTGAACAACACCACTGATAAATTCGTTAATCTTGTGTTAATTTATCAGCAAAAGTAAACAATTCAGATCAGAAACAAGTATTGTATTTGCTATATAGTAATTATTGGGAAAACTACTTCAGATTTAATTAAATTGCAAAAGACGTACGATCATTTATTAATACAAAACATTGCAATACTGTTTATTAAACACGTAACATGTGTACTCATTAATACTAGTTAATGTGGACTCATTAATGCTAGTTAATGTGTACTCATTAATGCAAATTAATGTGTACTCATTAACACAGATAAATTTGAAAATTCCGATTCATTCAGTCACACTGAATATACTAGAAGCAGTTTCAAGAAATTCAAGTAATATTATTAAACGGAACTCAGTACATGCCTTGCTATAAATAATTGTTTTATAAAATGAGTTATACAATTAATTAATTGTATTTTGCTTCAAACTAATCGCAGGAGTTAAAAAAAGGCATTTTGTTCAATTTTTGCAAAAATAAAAAAATTATATGTAATATATGTAAAATAAATATAATCATTAATTTATTAATTAACACATAAGAAGTATACTAATTAACTATACATTAATTATTATTACTGTTTCCCGTGTTTAAAATCATTAGTTGTAATCCATAAAAAATATAAGTATTTTACTCTTTTTGAAAATGACCGTAGCTAAAGCTAAAACTTATATTATTTTCATGTAAATTGTCATATAAATATTTACATTATTTCAGCTCATGACATACTTAGCAAAAGTCGATAGCTTTCCTTCCTCCATTCAACGTAAGGGTAAGTAATAAAACTACACAGTCGCTGACATTTTTACGTCTTAATTTAGTCTAATCTTTTATGACATTGAATCCTAAAGCAGACCTTGTGCCCATTTTTTTTGACGAATGGGTAGAATACATATTAAAGCATACAAATATAGTCTTCTTAACAAAATGAAATGCAAGTAATTTAAATGCATATAGATGAAAATAAAAATAAATATTTGAGATAGGATCGTAAACTATGTAAATTCCTTTAAAGTTTTCTGGTCATAAAATTTTAATTTGTTAATGCCATTAAAAACAAATGGCACCAATCTTTGAAAAAAACAGAAAAGAATGAGGTTTTATTTCGAAATTCTACATGCATCAAACACCTGAATTAAAATAAAACTTAATACGACCGTCTTTTTGTATTCCCGAACTCATCCCCATACCTAGGGCTTTGTATCCTCTTATTAACTAAAAAGGTGAGGGTGGAGCATATATAAGCCTCATGTTATACCACGAACAGCTCTGCGAAGGGTGTTGAGAGGAAAGGACGGTATCTACCTTTTAATGGTAATGATGGAATTTTAATGATAACTTGCCCCTGATTTGCCTATCTTATGGGAGAAACCCAGAAACCCCACCGGGCAACTAGAATATCTACGTGAAATGTTTTACACACAGTAGCCATCGAGTCTCCTCATTTGTGAAATCAGTGAGTACAACTACATGCCACCAATGGATTCGAACCTCAGACTTCCTATAGAATAGCTTCCACGAATCGGGCTGAGTATATGTCTTAACAAATTACAGAACGTACGTTTAGTTTTTTAATTTCTTCAATTTTCTTCAATTGTTTTCAATTTCTTCAAATTTTTTTCAATTTGCTTTTATTTTATTTTAATTTTTTTTTTTTTTTTTTTCGTGTTTTAATTTTTCTGTTTTTCTATTTAATTTTTTATACATTTATTAAGTAATTTTTATGCATTTATTAAATTTTTTTTTATGTTTGTTATTATTTTTTTTTTTTTTTATCGTAATTCCTGTCTATAATCTTCAGCACCATATACCCTGCAGGGCGTAATTTTCGGGACGAAAAAAACCAGAAGATCTTACATTTTGTGTAGGCGTATAATCCTACCTTGTTCTTCGAGCAATCAAGTTCTTTTTCATATGCATGACATGTAACTAATAAAAAAATTTCAGTTTTAAATAGAATTTTAAATCAAATACGTTATAAATTTAAGATAGTGGAAGCCATAAAGATGACAAAAATATAAGGACATTGGTGACGAGGATTCATTACCTTTTTAATAACAAAGTTAATCTTAGACAAACAACGAAAGTCTTAGTCAATTATTAAGTTTGCCTCCAATAAAGTGTTTGCAATTATCTATAACTTCATTCCCATTTTTTCACCCACTAGTATACAACAATATAAGATAAGCTTCGCCTTCAATTAAAGTACGGCTTCCTTCCACCATCACCAACTCCTTGTGTTGTTTCTTTGCTTGTGTTTAGAAGATTATTTATTCTCAAATAAAGTTTTATCAATATTTACTTTTCAAGAATAATATTTTTTTGTGCCTGAATGGCCGAATGTCTAGCGCTCTGGCACTCGCTGCCGCAGATTTCGGGTTCGAGTCCCGGCGATGCCCTGGATGTTTGTAGTGGTTCGGAATCCCCTTTAAGTTGTAGGTCCCGGTCTCCAATGACTGTCAGAGCGTCACGGAGCCAAAGTCAGACTTCTACCTACGGGTGATCCATCAAAACAGAAGCTGCGCCCCTCTTCCCTCCTTCCATGAGGGACACGACAACAACAACAAGAATTGTTAACTGGCTATCTTATTGAATTAATGTTTTTGTAGCTTACTGTAAAAAAATGTCTACAGATTGTACTCATCAGCCTTATAATTCTCACTCTGAAATTCGAGGGATTTTAGTGTGTGTAATTTGTGGATTATATACAGGGAATTATACTTGATATTCTGTCGTTTTTTATAAATTCTACTATATTCATTTTATGGACTTTTCCAAGGTACAGCTTTTGAACTTCCAATAAAAGATCACTGAACTACTCGAACAATCATATATAGATTGTTTCAGGGCGTGTTTTTGCAATCTTTATAAATATAATTTTTTTGCACATCTGTTTTTCACTGAACTTTGCCTAAACGGCTGGACCGATTTTGATGAAATTTTTTTGTGTGTGTTTCAATGGGTCCCCGGATAATTTAGATTCACAATCAGATCCGTTAGGGGCGCTGAAGTTGATATAATTTTTCTGTACGTGTGTTTGTCAATAAACTTTTCCTAAACGGCTTGACCGATTTTGAAGAAATTTTTTTGTGTGTTTTTGACGAAACATGGAGAATCTTTTTATGCTATCTCCTTTGTTGTAAGTCGCCACCAGATGTTGTTGCAGCATATCAACTTCAATACCGTTCAACCAATCGCTATGAAAATTGATAACAATATGGATTCGAGTATGGAAAATAGGTTCGCGCTATCCAGTTTATTGTCACTTGCCACCAGACGATGATGTAGAATTTCATCTTATATACCGTTCAAACGATATCCACGAAAATTAGTATGCACATAAACTCAAGAGCCAAAACATTATGACCACCTGTCAATAACGAGTTGGCCCACCTTTGGCGCGCATCACAGCTTCAACCCGCCTTGGCATGGATTAATACCACCACTTCCACCTGATCACGTGCCTTCCACGTCATCTAGACGAGTTCATTGCAAAATGTAGGGGTGGTCATAATGTTTTGGCTCTTGAGTGTATATTGGAACATGAAAAATATTTTCGCGATATGCAATTTTATACAATGCACTTTTTTTTTTTTTTTTTTTTTTTTTTTTTTTTTTTTTTTTTTGCCAACGTATGCCTGGTTCTGCTAGTGGTTAATAAAGATCCTTAATGAGTTCCCCAAAATTATATTCGTTGCTGTTAATGTTTTCTAAATAGTCATAAAGATTTATTTTTTAATAATTGATTATTATCATCTGTGGCAACGAGTCTATTTTTGCTTAACAAAGCACTTCAGACTTTGTTAAATTAAACTAGACGAAGAGCATCAAATTTTTAAATACAGTAACAAGAAAATTGACTGTTGTAAATTCCTGATGGGACTCTCATTAAAAAAACAGCATGGATTCAACAACAGGGAGACTTCAAATTAGGTTCAAGTGTAGCACAATGAAGAAATTTGCGAAGTGTGAAATTTTTATGGAAACGTTTCACCAGATCCCAAATGCAAATCATGACACGCAATCTACAAACTTCAAATGTTGTTTTCCGTGGTAATCTTGACAGAAGATGTTAAACAATGGATTTTCCGTGATTCACAAAGCGGGTCTCATTTTCCTAACAGTCGGAGGTTATTGTCGATGATTCGTTCTCGTGGATTCGGGTCACGGTGTTACAAAAAAATACAGCATAATTTACGGAAGAAGAACAGAGAGATGATGCTTTTGTTTCACGAGTTTTTTCGTTTAACTCGAATTAACTTTCAAATGTACTGGTTTTGGGGTTCAAATTACGTAAAATAAAAAATTGTTTTGCAATAGATGCCACATTTTTCTACCATAAATGCTACAATTATTACGATATGGATTCCGTAATGTGATTAAGTTGAAATTGATGTGTTATGAAATAGGATGATTATCAAAAAGGAATATTTTAAACGATTTAACTTTTTTTTAAATAAAAATGAATCTATTTGCTTGTGTTATTTTACTATTGTGTTATTATTTTTTGCTTGTGTTATTTTCGTGACAATTTCTGTTTCTTAATATTATAGTTTCCTACATTGAAATTAGAATAAAATAATAATATTATATAATAATAATAACATATAATATATATATATATATATATACACGAATTATACTATATTTTTACAGAAGTTCTTGATAACGAATGCCGGACACTTTGACACAAGCCATTAGAACGTAGTTAATAATGGCCAATT
Organism: Caerostris darwini; assembly: GCA_021605075.1. Taxonomy (NCBI): domain Eukaryota; kingdom Metazoa; phylum Arthropoda; class Arachnida; order Araneae; family Araneidae; genus Caerostris; species Caerostris darwini. The sequence goes on along the minus strand of BPLQ01011154.1, from coordinate 104,104 downwards.
GGCTAGCACTCTGGCGTTTGGTACCACAAGCTTCAGGTACGAATCCTGGCGGGGGCATAGATGTTTGTTAGTGGTTCGGAATCCACGTTAAACTGTAGGTCCCTGTGTGCTAAGCTCTCGTGTACACAAAATGACCGTAGAGCGACAAATCAAACTAATCTACAACAACAGAGACAATCTCTGCATGTTGTTGTTGTCGTAACCCTCATGGAAGGAGAGCAGAGGGGGCAAATTTAATTGGGATGAAACACCCGTCGGTAGAAGTCTGACTTGGCACCGTGTCCCTGAAGTAGGAGGACAGTGCCTTCGTGGCAGACTTTTATTGGGAACTATATCACATTTGCATATCGTATGGGAGATAACCAGGAAAACTCCCACCAGGTAGGTAGTCTGACTCACGAGGCAAGAGATACAACATCACAAAAGACATCGTGTCTGTTCGTTTTGTGAAACAGTGTCTACAACAAAACAACCGGCGGATTGAACCTCCGCCCTAATGCTCATCAGAGGCGCACATTGCTACTGAGCCACGAATCGGGCTTTTAATTTATTCACGCGTTTATGTATTATGTTCTCAATGAAAAGAAAGTGATTAATTAAGTTTTGTTTTTATTATATAGTTGCAATACCATTCTGTAATAAATTAAGAATGCCTTCTCAGACATGTTTACCTTTCATGTTAAAAGAAAACACAAAAATAAATAAATACAAAATAAATTAATGATTTTTAACATTTAATGAAACAATAACAAAAAACAATTTTCCCAATCTTCCGCAAAAGAAAATCTCACAGAGAAAGAAACAAATAAAAGAATCATTCCAAAAGTTGCAATGTTGAGACCATACAAGAGAATAACAATAATTATCAAAAAGACGAATCAAACAATGAAATCCATTATCTGTAGTTCCTGCATAATCGCATACGAAAAAGAAGAAGAAGAAATAAAAAAAAGCTCTTCAAATCACGGCTGGCATACAGATGATCAGTTAGATTGCATAAAGAACATCAGTGGATTCTTTTGACCACTAATACATAAAGATCCGGAGGACCTTGAACGTATCGGATAAAAGGTAAAAAAGGAAGTTATTAAAAAAGGATGATATGCATAGTTGAATTCAAGATGTCGTAACAGTGGTTTTGCATGGCTGTAGCTAAAATGAATTTTATTACTAAAGGGAAAATAAGTTTTTTCTTTCTTTATTTCTGTACGGTATGTGGCATTTAATTTTTCTTGTTCTTAGAAGAGTTTTATTCATCAATTGTTTCTTTCAGTTGATGAAGGTCTACAGAGGAAATTGACACGTACGGAATTTTTTGAATGCAAAAGATAGCATTAGCTTATGATGCATAATGGCCAGTGGGAGTTGTATAGTAGTTAGTTGAATATTACGCCACACAGGCCTTATTGTGTTCCTTTTTATGGTAATCATTTAATGTATGATTTCAGTTTGTAGCATAAGTTTGTTGAAACAATGCTGACTTTTTGATGTTTCATGTTAACATGAAATTTAACGAACACAAAATAAAACAAAGTAAATAAAAAATAATAATAGATTATTCATGTTGTAATAGAATGGATATATAGTGTCTGACTCATGACTCAGTGGCAACGTGCGCCACTGGTAAGCATTAGGGCGGATGTTCAATAAGCTGGCGGCTTTTGTTATAGACTTTGTCTCAAAAAACGAGGACACTCTATGGCGTTTGGGGTGTTCAGCATTTTGCCTCATTAATCGGACTACCTGGTGTGATTTTCCGGGTTTTCTCCCATACGATATGCAAATGAGGGGTGGTTATTCCTAAAAAGTCCTCCCGGAAGGCACTTCCCTCCTTCTTCAAGAACACAGAACCAAATCAGACTTCTACCTGCGGGTGCTCCATTACAACAGAAGCTGCCCACACTTTTCCTCCTTCCATGAGAACACACGGGATCATGGACTTGGTCTAGATGTTGCTATCGACCAAGTGAGATAAGAAACAACACAATATGATAAAAAGTTGTTATGGATTATGTACGATATGCAAAATGTGGGGTATTTCCCCCTAAAAGTGTTCTCCCTGAAGACACTGTCCTCTTTCAACCAAGTCAGACTTCTACCTAAGACATCTCCCTCACAGTAGAAACTGCTCCATCCCCGCTTCCCTCCTTCCATAAGGGAGGGTTCCACCAGTTTCGGGTTCGAGTCCCGGCGGTGCCATGGATGTTTGTAGTGGTTCGGAATCCACTTTAAACTGTAGGTCCCAGTCTGTTTAGCCTAAAGTGTGCACAAGAGGACCGTAGAGCGACAAATCAAACCAAACCAAACCTTCCATAAGACCACACGAGTTTTTTAACTTAGTCTAGATGTTGCTGGCTACCAAGTGGGATAAGAAACAACAACATAAATTAAAAGATTTGAATTATTTGTTAAGTATAAGAAAAGTTTTCTGTCGATATTTAATATTCTACATTAAATATCAAAGCGTATTTTCACTTCTAGGTAAGGAACCACAATGTTGCTGTTGCCCATCATGGATATGAGGCAGAAGAATGCTGTTGGAAGACTACATTATTTTTTATCCCATAAATTTAAGGTTTTCTGCATCTTGTTGTTTCTTATCCCACTTGGTATACAGAAATATCTAGACAAAGTCCAAGAACCCGTGTGGTCTCACGGAAGGAGGGAAATGGGGGTGCAGCTTCTGTTGTGATAGAGCACCCGTAGACAGAAGTGTGACTTGGCTACGTGACGCTGACATTTTACGGGTAAGGTAGTCGATCCTACGCCAAAAACTCTATAGTCATATTAGGCCGGGAACTACAGATTGTGAGTATGAGTGTGGGAGGCTGCGTGTTCTCAAACCTATGTCTCAAGTATCTCAATCCTACCACACCCAGTTACAATTTGTAAGCCCAACCTGCACATTACAAGCTCACTTACAATCGTTGCATGCAGAATTCTTATATGACTGATAACTTTTCATAATTAAATTGTTAAACTCCTCCTCATCAGTGGCACAAACGCCCCATGGTGGACCAAAGTCGTCTACCTACTTTCAGATTTCGAGACAGGAAATGTCATAATTTTTTTTACGCGGTAGTGTTATCAGCCCTACGTCCAAAGCTCTGCGATCATATTAGACCGGTACCTAAGGTTTAAAGTGGATGCCGAATCACTACAAACATTCATGACCCCCTCGGGACTGGAGCCGGAAACCTGTGGCACTGAGCGCCAGACCACTAGTCACTCGGCCATCAGGCTTCTTCCGCATCTTAATGTATGGATGGTCAATACAATCACCAATGTTCTTAAGTAATCTAACTGATTATCTGAAAGAATCACTGTATACTACAATTGATACGAAACTGTTTTTTTTTCTTTCCTTTTTCATATAGGGTTATGCTGTTTAAAGTGGATTCCGAACCACTACAAGCATCCATGGCACCCCGGGACTGGAGCCCGAAACCTGTAATCACTCGGTTTGGATTGTCCCTTTACGGTCATCTTGTGCACACGAGGGCTAAGCAGACCAGGAATTATATTTCAACGTGGATTCCGAATCACTCATAAACACCATGCCACCGCCAGGATTCCTACCTGAAGCCTGTGATACCAAAGGCCAGAGCTCTAGTCACTTGGCCACCAGGGCGCCTACTCACTCGGCGATCAGGCCCCTTCCGCATCTTAATATACGTCTGATCAATACAATCGCCAATGTTCTTAAATTATCTAACTGATTATCTGAAAGAATCACTGTATACTACAATTGATTCGAAGCTGATTGTTTTTTCTTTCCTTTTTCAAATATGATTATGTTGTTTGGAGATCTATAAATAATGACACTTCATTGTCTGATTCGTCTTTTGATAATTATTGTTATTTCTCTTGTATAGTCTTGGTTGAATCTTTTAGAATGATGACTTTTATTTATTTTTTTTTTTTTCCTCTGTAAAATTTCCTTTTTATTCGTTAGAAAATTAGTGAAATGTTTTCTGTTATTGTTTAAAAAATCATCAATGCAAGCAAACTTTGATTTTTTTTATGATAAAAGGCAGAAATGCATGAATTCTTAACTAAGAATAATATTATAATTATTACTAAACAAAGCATAATTAATCATCTGTATTCCTGAAGATGTCATAAATAAACACTTGAATAATTTGAAACCTTTTTCAATTCAAAACAAAACAATGCATAAAGAAAGAAGTGTTGAAATGACTATAAAAGAAAATGATCATTGCTTTTCCCATTATGTACAATGCTTATTTTTACCCAGAAACAATACTTAACGAAGATTTTAAAAAGAAATTTATTGAATTTATTAATAAAAACTATCTACATTATTTATTCTTAAAATAATGAATAGACTACAAAGATAAGGAATTCAGAAATGATTATTTATATTAATATTTCAGTAATGATGGAGCAGGATATTACTATGTATTTATTTTTGAATAGAAATCTCGTGAAAAGCAAATAAATACATTATTAAAATGTTTTTAAAAAAGCTGTACTTTTCCAATTTTTTTATAATTTTATTTCCATTTATTAGCTTTGCAATGATAACTTGCATGCATTTTATATTATGAATATTATGTCGTTAAACGTAACATAGTATAGTATGTCTTAGAAAATAATCATTGCTTTTCACATCATGTGCAATGCTTATTTTTACTCAGAAACAATACCTAACGAAGATTATAAAAGGAAATTTATTGAATTTATTAATAAAACTATCTACATTATCTATTCTTAAAATAGACTTCAGAGATAATGAATTCAGAAATGATTATTTCATATTAATATTTCAGCAATGATGAAGCAGGATATCACTATGTATTTATTTTTGAATGGAAATCCTTTTAAAAAGCAAATAAAGACGTTGGTAAAATATTTTTTATAAAGCTGTACTTTTCCATTTTTTTTTTTTTTTATTATTTTATTTCTCTTTATTAGCTTTACAACGATATCTTGCATATATTTTATAATATAAACATTACAGTAAATCTGTATGCCAGAAATATATTGTGCTTTTTCAAAACGAATAATCCTTACCATAACCTGCAAATGTGTGTATCTTGTACATCTGCATTCTCTTCATAATCTTTCAAATGATCTTCGCACTTTAACCACCAGATTATAATATATTGCAGTAAAGAGTAGTTCTATCATATATTGTAATGATGAGTAGCATCATTATGTTTCATAGTAATAAATAGTATCTATTACCATGATGGATTCTTCAATATATGATGGATTCTACGTATTATGCAGTAATAAGTAGAATCCATCATATATTGAATCCCTTTTCATTGGTGCAGCAGTTCCATGGTGGGCCAAGACTGTCTACCTGCTAGCAGAGTTCGAGACCGGAGATGTTTACTTTTTAAGGGCTAAGGGTTGTCAGCCCTACACCCAACGCTCTTACACTAGTAATAGTAGGGGACCTGATGGCCGAGTGTCTAGCGCTCTCGAGTTCAGAGCCACAAGATTCGGGTTCGAATCCCGGCGGTGCCTTTGATATTTGTAGTGGTTCTGAATCAATTTTAAGCCGTATGTCCCGGTCTCATATGACCGTAGGAAGTCACAGAGCCCAATTAGACTTCTCACTACATCAATCCTAAACTGGGAAAAAAGGGGGAAAATCCAAAAGAGGCAACTCGGCTCTAGGCACATTGATGTGGTGTGGTGTAATAGTAGTAGAAGTAGAAGTCATAGTAGTCTTGTACCTACTGTTTGAAGTGGATTCCGAGCCACTACAAACATCGATGGTGCCGCCGGGACTCGACCTTGAAACTTGTGGCACCGAGCGCCAGAGTTCTAGTCACTCGGCTATCACGCCCCCAGATGTTAAATTATATAAACGAAATTATCCTTCTAATAGTTTTTTTCTATACATAAATATATTCCTAAATATCTTTATACGCAATATTTTGCTTCCTAAATTAATATCATTTTCACGTATTCCTTGCTTTTTTTGCTCATTTTCACGTATTCCATATTCAGAATTGTATTAAACTACGCATCTTAAGTAAAAAAGCCATCTTTAAAGAATAATGCTTATTAAAGTACGATTTCCCTTATCATAAACAACTCACAAGTTCTTAACTCAGCTATATTAAAAACCTGTAAATGCCAATTACATAAAATGATGTATAATGCAGTTTTTTATTGTCGTTATAATTTCAGACATTCTTAAGTATAGCGATACATGCTTTAAAATTATAATGAAACCTTGATCTTTAAAACAAAATAAAGGCCATGGCCATTTATAACCTTGTGATTCTTGCTCAGTTTTGGTAAAGAAGACGAATAACAAGCGTACCAGTGCAGTATGACGCATGAGTAAGTGATCAAGTTATAGAAATTGTGTCATAATAATATTTTAATTCCCATATCCTTGAAATAATTTATTTAATGTCATTAGAGCAAGTAGAAGAACTTTTTAATGAATTTTCTTTATTAGTATTTGTCTTTTGAATCCGCTGAATTTTAAAAGGATAACGCTACTTCGGCGTGTCAAAGTGCAACAAAGTGTTCCCGTAATGGTGTGTCAAACTGTAACTGAGCATTCTGACGTATGAGTAAGTGATTAAGGTATAGAAATTGCTTTGATAATTTTGTAATTCCCATATCCTTGAAATAAGTGACTTAATGTCATTAAGACAATTAGAAGAACTTTTTAAAGCATTTTCTTTATTAGAATTCGTTTATAGAATCCGCTAAATTTTAAAATGAGAACGCTATTTCGGCTTGTCAGTGTTCCTTGTAACAATAGAGAGTTTTTGCATTTTTTTTTTTTTAAATATTTTTCTCCCTATCGCGCATGCTCATAGGAAATTGCGCATGCGTACCTGTAATAATGTTTCCTATGATCATGCGCGCTAGAGAGAAAAAAATACGGTATGCAAAAACTCTCTATCATGTCAAAGTGTTCCCTGTAACAATGTGTCAAAGTGTTCCTGTAATAGTGTGTCAAAGCGTACCTGTGAAATCTGACGTATGAGTAAGTAATTAAGATATAGAAATTATGCCATGACAATTTTTTAATTCACATATCGTTGAAATAAGTGAACTAATGTCACTAGTGCAATTTATGCACACCGTTATTTTATGCATAATTTAAAATTAGACCGTGACTTACTGTTTAACGTGGATCCCGAACCACTAACAAGCATCTATGCCCCAGGTAGGATTAATTTGGAGATTTGGTTTGATTTGTCGCTGTACCATCATGTTTGCCATCTTGTGCACACTTTACGGTAATTTGGTCGGGATCTACAGTTTAACGTGGATTTCGAAACACTCCCAAATCTCCATGCCGCCGCCAGGATTCGAACCTGAAGCCTCTGGTACCAAAGGCCAGAGCGCTAGCCAATTGCCCATCAAGCCGATGATTAATTTGGAGGAAGAGATGATTTGATGATAAATTTGGATTGAGGAAAATGAAAATCTCCAAATATATGGGAGTGTCATCGCCTAGTCCTACTCCCTTCAGTTATTTAATTATACTTATCCCAGTATAAACGCGGAAGCTTTCGATTTGGATTCACCTGTTAGTTTTCAAACCATGCCTCGTGGTCATTTGTCGGTCTTCCTACCAAGGCCAACACGTTATTCACAAGGTCATTTCAGCTCTTAAAAATAATGTAAGTCATCTAAAACAAATTGCTGTTTCACCTTTTTTCTTCTCACATAAATGTAGCATCATATTGATTCAGTTTTAGACTTTTATTAGGAACAAAAAGGGGTGTTATAAAATGCGTTGATGAATCGGGAAATTTTAGATAATCACATCCCTTTTTAGAAGGGTTGGTTGCTATGGAGGGAACCATTATGTCAATAAATAAACAAATCTGTTGCTAGACTCAAAGTGGCGATATTGGTTCAACAAATATTTCTTCTGAATATAGCTAGTTAATAGCAAAAATTCATATAAAAAGAATGTTAGTTTATTTAATTATAACTAACACTTTTATTTTTATTATTATTTTTAAAAAATGATAATATTAAATAAGCTTTAACTAATTTTTAAAACTTCATGGTGGTTTAGGATAAATTATATGATGTAAAATAAAAAAGAAAATGCACAATTATATTTATTTAAAAAAATATTATTATCATAAAAAAAAATTATATAAATCTTAAGAAATCTTTTATTTAAATTTTGGTGAATTAGTATTTAATTTTTAAAATCTAAAAAACTTATATTTTTAAATACTCTTCTTGTCTTTAAACTAATGTCAAAATTTAATTTTTAAATCAATTTTTAATTTCAATAGTGGTAATAAGAATTTCATATTTTTTTTAAATTTATATAAGTTACGTAAACTAAATACTTTAAACAATTTATAAAAATCAACTGTAGCAATAACTAAAAATTTATTATTCACAATATTTTATAAAATTCCTTTAATATTTAAAAAATATATAAAAATATATATTTATAAATCCCTTTAATTTTTAGTGTTTGACTAAACAAAATAAAAGTCATGGGCTGTTTATTATGTACATTAGAACTGTTGTTGTTGTTTCTAAACCTTCTTGGTAGACAGCAACATCTAGACCAAGTCCAAAAAACCCGTGTGGTCTCATGGAAGCAGAGCATCCTCTGTTGTGATGGAGCACCTGTAGGTAGGAGACTGATGTAGCTCTGAGTCGCTGAAGAAGAAAGGACTTTCAGAGGGAACTACCCCGCATTTGCGCATAGTATGGGAGAAAACACGGAACTTTCCTAGTCCGACTCAAGGGGCAAGAGGCTGAACATCCCAAACGACATCGAGTCTCCTCGTTTTTTAAAACAGTGTCTACAAGAATGCCGCCGGCGGATTGAACATCATCCCTCATGCTCACCAGCGGCGCGCGTTGTCACTGAGACACGAGTCGGATCCGTTAGAATTAAATACGCCTAAAAACGTAAATTAAAAAAACTTAAAAACTGTAGTGAATCACGATTGTCATACAGTAACTTGTCAACTGTCAAATGCATGTCCTCATAGAAAGTGTTATCAGCATAATTACTATATAACCAATGAAAGGGACAATTTATATATTAGTAATAAGCATCTTGCACTGATCTGTAATAATTGCAATAGCTGAATTGCTTCCAATTTGTATTAAGTTATAACATTATTCTGTATACTTTAAATTACATCTAAAAGCTCAAAATCTACAAGAATTTATTTCAATTCATTTTGTGGAGTTTTGGCCTTGAATTACCTAACATATTTGCATATAACTGCTAAATGCATGCGTCGCTTTGAAAGCTTGCATTGCCATGTATGAAGATACAGTTAAAACCATTAACGTTTCTTCAAAAATGTGAGCGCATTCTGCAATACCCACCTCCTGCGACGTTTCTCATTGAGAATGTGCAACGACTTCATTTCAACACACTAAGATTCCAATATTACGTAATGATACTCACGTAAAACTTATATAATGATTTTAAGGAATAAATTGCCCAAATAAAAGCCTTCATTGATGATTTTAAATAGCAGATGATTTTAATTGAAGTTAAAATCTTATTTTAATCATGATATTGATGTTTTCTATTGAATTAAGATAATAAATTTGATTTTAAATACAGGCTGTTGGTAAAATGAATTAAAGCTTTTGTTCAGCAAACTGTATTTTATTTATAGATTACTTTTCACAAGAATAAAACAATATTCAATAGCAGATCGCAAATTAATCGCATGTAAATTCTATTGTTCAAACTGAATTGACTAATCACTATACATGATACATGCAAATGAAACAACTTAAAAACTAATTATTTGTGATCGTTAGTAATTTTTTTTTCTTTTGACTTTCGCCAAGGGTTGTTAATGTCTCAGTTTGAACTCAACAGACGATGACGAATCGTGTTTCTCTGATAGATGCGTAACATTGATGTGTAATGGTTCTTATATCGGACTCAAGTAGGTGGGATAAGTTTGGAAAGGCCATCTCCTTTGTAGATGGACTTTTCGAATTGCATAAATGTGTACGCAGAATGGTTCTTCCATCGGAATCAAGCAAGTGGGATACGTTTGGAAAGACCATCTGCTTTGTAAATGCGACCTGATGGCCAATTAACTAGCACTTTGTTCTTTGGTACCAAAGGCTTCAGGTTCGAATTCTAGAGGGGACATGGATGTTTGTTAGTGGTTCGGAATCCACGTTAAACTGTAGGTCCCGGTTTAATTAGCCCAAAGTGTGCACAAAATGACAGTATAGCGACAACGCAAACTTTTGTAGATAGACTTTTCAAATTGCATAGATGTGTAAGCAAAATAGTTCTACCATCGGACTCAAATAAGTAGGATAAGTTTGGAAAGACCATATTCTTTGCAGATGTACTTTCCAAATTAAGGTGTCATAATGTGAATGCAGTGCAGAAGATTGTCCTTGGTGCATCCTGGTAGAAGATGAATTTGCGGCATATTGTGCAGTACCTTAATATAATTTGGCTCCACACCTGTATCTAAGATTACGTAACTCCCTACCAGTTAAAACGGTGATGTTGGTAAATATAATATAAGAAATTAAATTGCAAAAAAAAATTCCTTCCATGGAATCATATGAATACAAGCGGCCTGATGGACAATTGGCTAGCGCTCTGGCCTTTTGGTACCATAAGCTTCAGCTTCGAATCCTGATGGAAGCATAAATACTTGTTTGTGCTTCAGAATCCCCGCTAATCTGTAGGTGCAGGTCTAATTAGCCTAAAGTGTGCAAAAAATGACCGTAGAGCGACAAACCAAACCCAGCCATATGAATACAAAGTGACATAGAATATATAAATAATATGAGGTTACTATATACCTAATATTAGCATATAAGATACAAAAGGTGAGAATCCAGACAGTCTTACCAAGAAAAAATTTATAAAAAAAAATTTTATACTTAAAAACAATCCTTTTTTAGAAGGACATTCTTTTATTCTCGTTATAAGCATGTTTATATTATTTTGAGCCGAGTATAATATAGCGTATAATATATAGTATTGAGGAATTTATAGTTATAAACCCACCAAAACCAAATACAATACATTATAGTTGCTAATATTACCAAATACAATGCATTGTAATTGCTACCAAATGCCAAATACAATAAATTATATATTTAAGCAAGCTATTATATTTACAGTGGGGTCTGAATGGCCGAGTGGCTAGCGCTCGGTACTACAGGTTTCGGGTTCGAGTCCCGGCGGTGCCATGGATGTTTGTAGTGGTTCGGAATCCACTTTCAAAAGTAGGTCCCGGTCTAATAGGATCGTAGAGCGTTGCGAGGGCATTGTTAGTCCGCGTCCGTGGCTTATCTTCAAGTTGCACGCGCCCCCTGGGTAATGCAAAGTGAGTAACGTCTGTGCAACGCTTGCCTTAAGGCATCCAAGACCAAGCTGTCTAAGTGTTTGCCAGCTGCATTAGAAAGAAAAAAATTATATTTGTAGTTGGAATGCATTAGGCTCTGATTTTACGTTAACAAAGAAAATGAGCTGTTTTAGTTAGATTTATAAGATTAGTCCTTGTACTTAGATTATATTTTCAACCATTCCCACAACATTTTTCGCACAGATTTATTATAATTATCTAAGATTATCTTATGTGTAAACATGTTTTTGCATTTGAATTATTATAATTTTTTTAATTCACCTAAAAGAACATTATTTTCCAACGTTTGTTTTTACTCACCATCAACTTGAATTGCTATTAAATCTATTTTTAAAATAAGTATTACGACAAAACTTACATCACCTTAAAAACAAAATTTTCCCGATTTCCCCCTCAAAATTTCTAACTCACGTTTTCTGTGATGTAACTTAACAAGTGAACTAACAAAACTGATATAAAGAGAGTTACCCTACTCTCGTAAATATTTATGTGTTCCCATTTTTCCTCGTACGCATTCAACATAGGATAAAAAAAAAGAGCAAAATAAATTATTATTCCAGATATACTATAATTCCAAGATGATTTCACAATCTCTGAACCTAGAACTTGCCCTTGGCTACACCAGAAGGCAGGTAAAGAAGACCTTGAGATTCGGAAGCCATAGATTACAACGAAACAAGCTCCATTCATTCTTTCTTTTAATTTTTTTTCTTGATTTGAAATCATTAATTTCCTTATATTTAGGGTTTATTTTAAGAAAAATAATGGTTTAGTGATTTATTAATCACAAAAAAATTGTCATGAATTGTAAATTATAAGTTTAAGCAAAAATAAATTTATAATCGTTTTTTTATTGTGTGCTAAGGCCTTGGATCCTTTGCCCATAATGTTCTTGATGTAAATTCTATATGATGATCCTTGAAAGAAAAGTTTAAAAACAATCATTTATGATTTAAAATAAATAAGAGAAATTGCTTTATATTTATTATTTAATTACTACAAAAATATTATCAAAAACTTTACGTTAAATTCTTGTTTTCAATAAACTAACTAAGTTTTATTCCATATGATTCTTTGATGTAAGAAATAATTTTTAAACAATCAATGATTAAAAATTAACAAGAACAATTATTCTATATCAGTTACTGACTTTTTAGATAAATGTTTGTGAAAAAAAATTCCATTTATTTAAATTTTTTGTTCTCATATTATGACGATTAGATGTGAAACTTAAGTTCCATATGATATAAAAAAAAGTTTTTTAAACAATCTATAAGCAAACACAATTATTTTATAACCAACTAACTCCCTGGCACTACAGCCCATAGTGAACCAAAGGCGTCTGCTTACTGGCGGATTTCGAGACAGGAGATGGTTTCTTTTTACAGACTAGGGTTGTCAGCTCTACGCACAACGCTCTACAGTCTTATTAAAAAGGGATCTACCGTTTAAAGTAAATGAATTACTATTATGTCGTTTCGTATTATTAACCAATCTTATTCGTAATAAACCAACTAACTCCTTGGCACTGCAGCTCATGGGAAGGGGGGTTAAGGCCGTTTGAGTACTGGCAGATTCCGAATCAGGAGGTGTTTTCTTTTTTACGGGTTAGGGTTGTCAGACCTACGCCCAAAGCTTAACAACAGTCATATTAGACAGGGACCTACGGTTTAAAGTGAATTCCGAATCACTGCAACCATCCATACCACCGCCGGGACTCGAATTCGAAATTGATATCTTAATAAAAAATCTCTTCAATCTCATGTTTGTCCTTTTTGCTATACCCTTTTTTCAAACAATTTAAAAATCAAAAGTTTCTTATCTTACGAATAATTATGAGATGTTTAAACGAAATTTAAAAAAAAAAGTTATTATAAAATGTTACATAAGGCAAATTAGAATCTGCCATTTGATCATTCAATCAGCAAAATTATCAACTGTAGTATCAACAACATTGAAAATATTTAAAATTCATTATCAGGATGCATACGGTAAGAATTACAATATAGGTGTTAGATCCACCTTCTAATAAAAGCCTATACACAAATCCATTGTAGATAAAAACAAATTTTGTCTTATTATAAGTCGTTACGTTTATCATTCATATTCTTTTTTTTTTTTTTTTTTGACAGTCATGTATTCGTTAAAGATTCAAATACTTTAAAATAGAAATTCTTAGTATTTTCCTGATTTCTGAAATTTTTTTAATTCGTTTTGGCAGCACTCATGTAATAACTTTTAATTTAAATCATGCAATTCGAAAAAACCTCTCGTGCCAAGTCGTCATAACTTTTAAACTAACGATTACATCAACATTTAGTCCTGTTAATTATTTATGCATGAAATCTCTTTCTCGCCGTTACGGTTACCGTTAAAAAAATCAAATGAGCGTTCTCATCTATGCAAATTTAAGACTGACAATCTCATTTCAATTCCAATTATTCATTTATGTGCGTAAGAAGTCTTGATATCCTTGACATGATATACGAATTTTTAAGTGAAATAAAACACATTTTTCGAAATTACATTAATTACTGTCGAATTTAATTACGAAAAATTACTGATGGATTTATTTATCCCGCGTGTCATTTTGATAATTGGTGTTTCGGTGATTTGAAATACTACTAATTCATACTTCTATTCATTTCTCATTTTCATTTATTGTTTTTCTCATTTAAAAAACTTAGTAATGAATTTCTAAAAAAACAAGATTAAAAAATTATTTTAAATAAATTTTAAAATTATTTTTTTCTTTAATAAAAATGTTACACATAAAGATTTAAAATACGAAGCAAAATTTATTCTTAAAACAATTTTCCTAACTAAGAAACATACTGGTCTTCGTATGAACTGTAAAATGTTTTGTAAATTAATTCAATTTTTAAACAATTTTTCCTAATAACGAAACATATAGATCTTTGTAAGAACTGTAAAAATGTTTTGTAAAGCAATTTTCCTAATAACAAAACATATACAGTCTTTGTAAGTATTCTAATTGAATAATTCTGATTTTAAATCACTTCACTATTGATCAATTATCATTGCATTAAAAAGAAATTTTCTTGATTTCCTTAGTTTTAACAATTAAAACTAAGCAAATGAATAAAATAAAAATCAACAAAAATTAAAATTTTTTTATTTAAATTATTTCTAAATTATTACTAAATATTGTATATTAAACATTACTTTTACTCATAAATAATTGATTTTGCTCAACTTTTAGTTATAATATATGTATGCAATGCCACTTTATTAAGAAAATTCGAAAATTTTTAATTAAAAAAATTCAAAATTAATTAATTTAATTCGAAAAATGAGAACATTTAAAATCTAAAATTGAAATTAAATAATTAAAATTATAAATTAAAATTCGAAAAATAAGAAAAAAAATTTTAAAGCCAAAAAGTAAAAATTTTAGCCAGAAAAGAAATATATTCAAAATTCTGGTACCTAGAAAGATAAAATTTAATGAACATTACAAATATAATGTGTCCAATATCTTTCAGAATTCTAGTTTTGCAATCAAAATTTTCTCAACCAAAACAGCAGATAAAATAATATACACATCTTTTCAACTAAATTCCATGATGTATTACATTTTATAGTATTTCCTGTATAAGTATTACGATGACAATGTGTCAAAAATTCTTATTTTTCAATCAAAATTCTTTTTTTCCAACCAAATCTGCTACCAAAATATTATAACATTTCTATAAACTATATTCATTGGCGTATTACATTTCCTAGCCTTTCCTGTAAAATTATGAAAACTTTAAATTGATTAAAATAATCGTACTATAAATCAATTTGGAAAAGGAAGTATATTGGAAGAGAAAAAAGAATACTGACTGTTTTACAAGGAAGTATTACGTGTAAGCCGATCTTGTTCAGAAGCATATTAGTTTTTCTATTCATGCTTGACGATTTAATTGTTTTATTTTCTTTGCTCTAGTTTGCCCGCCTGTATCGCAAATCACAGTCTTTTAATTCCTTTTTCATGCTAATTGAAGCGCAATGAATTTCGCCGTCGGTTTGATGTGATGAATCTTATGTCATGATGTCCAATCATGCTTATGTCATTTTTTCCCCTTGCAATGACAGAGATTTCGAATTGATTGATCAGATATAGATTATGTTTCTTAGAATGAATCATCTTCAAAAAGATGCATTTCAAGATTCTTAAAATGATCAAAACAACTGAAAGGGAAAAGTTAGAATTTCAATCAAAAGGTACTTGGATTAATTTGTAAAATAACAAAAAGTGAAAGGTTAGAATTTCAATCCAAAGTTAATTGGATTAATTTGTAAAACAACTGAAAGTGAAAGATCGGAATCTTTCAATCAAAAGCCACTTAATTTGTAAAATAATTAATTTATTTGTAATTAATTGATTAATTTTGTAAAGCAACTGAAAGTGGAAGATCAGAATCTTTCAACCAAAAGTCACTTAATTTGTAAAATAATTAATTAATTTGTAATTAATTGATTAATTTGTAAAATAACTGAAAGTGAAAGGTTGGAATCTTTCAATCAAAAGACAGCTAAATTAATTTTGTAAAACAACTGAAGGGGAAAGGTTGGAATCTTTCAATCAAAAGGCACTTCGATTAATTTTGTAAAACAACTGAAAGTGAAAAGTTGGAATCTTTCAATCAAAAGAAATTTAGATTAATATTTGCGAAATCTGTTAATTATTAACAAGGCAAAAAAAATTTAATCCTTAAAAAATTGCTAAATTATATTTTGTATGACGAAACTTCTTCATAAAGACGTGCCTATTACAGTTTAAAATTAGAGTTTCATAAGTTTCTGATATTTTAAGCAAAAAACATTATATAAAAAATATAAATTTCTTAAAATTTAACAGGCTTCTACAACTATCAAAATGCCTACCATATTTTTAAAACAATACGTAAAATTTTATATGATTGTGGGAACTGTTTTCGCCGTCATTATTGCATCAATAATGCTGCATTAAAACAGTCCCAGATACTAAAACTTATCTTATCTTGAAGAAGGGATTGAATACAATGATTTTTAATGTAAATTATTAATATTATATCTCGATTCCAGTGCGGATGTGGGTTGAGTAAAGTTGTTATTCATCAGGTTAGTTCAGCAAGTTCAATACCCGTAAACCGGTCACTTTCAATTTCTTTTCAATCGCCCATTGCACGTTCCCGTTGACTGACCTCAGTATTGCGCAACCCACTGACCAGGTCACGTGAACGGACAATCGGTGGAACATCTTCGCTTCTTCTCACCCCTTTCACTACTTGATTTCTGTTTTCATTCGTCAGCCATTTTAAAGTTAATTTTATTTTTGTTCCCAATGCTACCTGGTGACCTTTTCGACCTCTCCAAAAAATTTCGCACAATGGCGATATCAATCAGGTATCTGAAGGTGTGTGTGCTTTATGCTACATTCGAATGAAAAGAGTCTTAGATAATTTCTACTTTTCTCCATCTGGAATGGCAACAGGTTTTTTTTTTATGTTTATCTGTGTGGCCCCTAATTTCAGAAAGGAAAACAGGTTGGCGTTTTGGGGTTTGTGGCACTAGGGGATAATAAATGTTTTTCTTTTTTCCCATCGGTATGCGCGCATCATTATTTTTATGTACAATTATTGCAGAAAATATGAGGATTCTTCTAGAATAACAACCGTACCATGGATCGACGAATTGGAATATATATTTTAATATATGTATTCAGGAAATTGCATTTCAAATTGTGACAAATTATTTTTTTAGCATTTTTTAAGCATATGTTTTACTGTAAAATAATATTTTGTGTCACGAACTATTGTAACGAATTAAAGATCAGTTCTACCATTAAAGTTTTTTATCATATTATCAAGGTTTTTCTTTGTCTTAAAAAATATATATACATTTCTCAAATCATTTAATAAGATTTTAAAATAGCACAAAAATTCGTAGAGTAGTTTAATAAATATAATTATTTTTATCTACTCAAATGTAGATTAAAAACCGATTTTTTTAATGTACGAAAAACTCTTTTTAGTAATTTTACTAATATACAAAATTTACCAATAATGACAACATATTAAGACAAATCCATTTTTAAATTAATGAAAAAAGGCCCCTTTTACAAAATCAATATATATATATATTTATATATTATTTCTATTAAAATAATAACAAATAATACTTCTGTCTTAATGTAATCATAAGAAATCCAATTTACATTAACATAATTAAAAATCTCTGTTTATATTAAGCATATCTATTACATTTGAAATAATTGATCTCAACAGAATAATAATATTATTTTCATTCGATTGTTTTTAATCAATTTGATGAATTCATTCGATTGTTTTTAATCACTTTGATGAGTCGTTCATTGGATTGTTTTTAATCAATTTGATGAATCGTCCATTCAACCTTTAGAATAACTTATGAGTCAAATTAGTTTCACCAATAAATCATTTCCTTCATTCGAATTGTTTAAAAAGTGAACCGTTCAATAACACAAAAAAAAAATCGTTTATTTATTTTAATTTTTGTATTTATATATTCCAGGTAAATAATTTTCAAGTAGAAAAAATATTTTAATTTCGAAATTAGTACTGTTTTAATTTGATATTATTATTATTAACTCGACAAAAAAAGAATATAACAAAAAACATACAATTTAATATGATCCAGGCATAAATAGTAAGTGTAAAGCTTAATAGCGAAAGAAAGTTTAAATTAAAAATTATGCACTTTATATAATCAGAATTAGTGTTAAATGTCTTAAAGTAGCATAAAAATATATAAAATAGTATAATAAATAGAATTGTTGCCATTAAAATCTGCATATGACAAAACTGTATGGAATATTGTTTGAACAAAAATAAGAACTAAATATGCATATATATTTTTTTTTAATTTAATAATTTTTTATCCACTATACAATTGTTATTTTATTGCACAAACATTGTCTATCAATTCTACAAATAATTTCTGAAATTTGATCTCTATTTTATAAAAATTTGATTACTATATTTACAGAAGATTTTTTAAAATTTTGAATGACGATTTTTAGCATATTTTCGACTTAGTTTTCGCTAATATTCTTAGAGATCATGAAATCATAAACATGAATATCATGTAAAATGTCATCCGACATTTTTTTGGTAAAATTAACTTAGGTCGTTAGAGAGTGGAATCTTTGCTTTGCTATTTAATCGTAGTTCTAAATTAACTTTTGTTATTCATCTTGACCGCAATTCTAAATAAAGAAAGAATATCTAGCATACGCTAACGATCCTACAGAGAAAAAATATTTTAATTACATGCTGCCGCTTAAAATTAAAATAAAAATAACATTGATTACCATAACCGCAAAAATTATTTTCAGCTATACCTCATGTAAGCATAAACAAACAAGTAATATAAAAAAAAAATTTTAAGTCTGTTCCTACTTTTTTTTCACTCTATTGCAGAAAGTCCTTTATAAATAATTTTCATTCATTTTTTAAAATTTATCTGGCACTATCTATTGGTAGATATATGTAACTTGAATCTAAAAGAAACTAAACTTAATTAATTTAATTTAATTACTGAATTAATATTTGGAAAAATTGTTTTAACATCAAGTGTCATCCACTACAAGTTTTAAAAAAATGTATTTGAACTTGAGTGGATGAATAAAAAGTATTTTATGAACGATTGAAAATTTGAACAAGATATATATAGGGAGAGTGTGTGCTAATAGAAGGAATTGAATAAAGAAAGGAAATCTAACATACACTAACAATTCTAGTGAGCAAAAATATTTTAATTAAATACTAACACTTAAAATTAAAATAAAAATAACACCGCAAAAATTATTTTCAGCTGCACCTCTTGTAAGCATAAATAAAAAAGAAAAAAAGAAAAAACTCACAAACTCAATAAACAAACAAGACGAAACCCTAAAAATTCCCTAAAAAAAAGAATAAATCCACGAATTCCCTAAAAAAAAAGACGAAACCCACAAATTCCCTTAAAAAAAGACGAAACACACAAATTCCCTAAAAAAAGACGAAACCCATAAATTCTCTAAAAAAAAAGCGAAACGCAGAAATTTCCTAAAAAAAGATACAACTCACAAATTCCCTAAAAAACATGAAACCCATAAATTCTCTAAAAAAAGACGAAACCCACAAATTCCCTAAAAAAATAAACCCACAAATTCCCTAAAAAAGACAAAATCCACAAATTCCCTAAAAAATAAAAACGAAACCAACAAATCCCCTAAAGAAATACGAAATTCGGTAATTGAAAACACCATCGTGTTCGTTTATTTTTATTCTTTCTAAAAAAGATTTCATGAACACAATGCTTTGTGTTAAAGATCTCTTCCCCATTCCACCATTATAACATGACCTCCCATACCATAGAGAGGGACCAAAATTCGGAACATTTTCATTTCCTCCCTAAAAGGAAGTAAACTTGCGAAGAAGACCTGCCTATTCCTTTTCCTGACATACATAACAGAGGACCATTTGCATGTAACCTCAAGGTTTTTTACCTTTCAAAATTCCCTTTTTTCTTCTTTTCTTTCTATTGCGAAGGTGTTTCGTAAGGTTAACTTTAACTTCAAATAGTAACATCGTTAATAAGTGAAGGATGTTTCAAAAACTTTTTTTTTACGATGGGCCGCCTTTTATATTAGCCGTTAACCTAGAAATTAGGTGCAGGGTTTCGTAAGTAACGTGATCTAATGAGATGATTTCATGTGATGAGAGTGATTTATTTATTCAAATCGCAATTAATAAAAAATTATAACTATCGAAAGTTGTAGGGCACCGATAAAAACGTACCGTTTCATAAAGTGCTTCGTTTTGAAATAAGATGAAATAGTTATTGAAATATCCAATGTTTCATAATTCATTTGTCACCTATAATTGGCTGAAATCAATAAATTATGAAATTGTTAAGGAAATAAATCGTTCTGCAAATTTATTTATTTATTTTTAGATGAAATCATTTATCATTTCATGGAATGAAAGTTATTTATTTATTCAAATCGTAATTAATAAAAAAATTATAATTATCGTAGGGCAAAGGTAAATACTTACCTTTCAAATTGTGCTCCATTTTGAAATAAGATGAAATAGCTATTGAAATATCAAATGTTTCATAATTTATTTGTCACCCATAATTGGCTAAAATCAATAAATCATGAAACTGTTACTGAAATAAATCGTTTTGCAAACTTATTTATTTATAGTTTAAATTCAATGATAGGGATTTCATGCGATGAAAATTATTTATTTATTCAAATCGTAATTAATAGGAAACTTATAACTATCGAAATTTGTAAGACACCGTAAAAAAAGTACCGTTTAATACAGTGCTTCGTTTTGAAATATGATGAAATAAATATTGGAAAAGTAAAATATATATATATACCGGAAAACACATGCCGTTTCATATAGTAACCGTTTCATATAATATAGAAACTTATAATTATCGAAATTTGTAAGACATCGTAAAAAAAGTAACGTTTCATACAGTGCTTCGTTTTGAAATATCATAAAATAAATATTAAAAAAGTAATATAGATATATATATATATCGGAAAACACATACCGTTTCATAGTGCATATATCGTGCTTCGTTTTGAAATAAGATGAAATAAATATTGAAATATCCAATGTTCCATAATGAATTTATTTGCCACCTGTAAGTAGCTAAGATAAACAAATCGTGAAATTGTTTCTAAAATAAATCGTCTGCAAACTTATTAAAGTATTTTTTAAATTCAATGAAATTATCTAAAACCCTAACCTTAACTATGAAATTCTTCAGAATATTTAGAATATAAAAAATTGCTGGAAAACAAACGATAAAAAAACATAAAAGTTTAATCTGAAAATTTCCTTACACTTTATTATTAAAATTCTTGCATTTATTTTGCTTATTTTAATAATAAATGGAATTATCTAGAATTATTTTTATATAGCAAACGATATTCTTGCTTCGAAATAAATAAGCGAAACAAAATTCAATAAAGAATTTGGATAAAGCAAACGATCAGAAAATCTGTAACCGAAACTGAAGAACGAAAAGAGAAAATAAAATTCTAATAAGAATTCGTTAAATAAGTAAATGTTGAGTTACAGTTTTTACGAAAGAATATTCGTTTCAAATTGCATTCAATTCTTCTTATTGTTTTGTTATTTCAATTTTACATTCAGTTTTTCCAATATATTGAATTTGTAAGTATCAATTTAATCTTCTTTTATGTACTTTTTTTTTAATATGAAGCATGCTCATTTTAATTTCTTATTAATATACAGGTTTTTTTTCCGTTATAAATATTTGATAAATAATTCGATAAAGTTGATCTGGCCTCATAGAATTTAACTATTCTTTTTTGTACAAATTCGATATTTCGCTATATCATAAACAGGAATTTTTATATATTGAATTTAATTAAAAGAAATAAAAAAAAATAACTTTTTTTTTATTTTTTTAATATTAATATAGCTCCTTTTTTTAGTTCTTTCACATAAAAAACTAAAATTTTGATAGTTGTTTTTCTTTATATTTTTACATGCAAATAAATTTTTCATTCATAGAATTTTTTTTTTTTTTTTTACTTAACATTTAATATAATTTTTTGATTTCAAAATATATCTAGATAAATATTTGATGCATTGCATCTTTGTATTTATATATATTTTTAAGTTATAAATTTCAAAAAATATAAGTTCATTCTAAACTTACTTTCGCAATAAACAGTTAAAATTAAGGAATTTAAAATATTTCTGGGATTTAAAATAGAATTTTTTGCAAGTTAATATACTATTTCAACAGAAGCTGGTTTAATTATTTTTTTAATTGCTGTCCAATATGTTACTTTATTATTATAAAATGTAAGACTCAATAATATGTGTTTGCCAGCTGCATTAGGAAAAAAAAAAAAAAAGACTCAATAATATAAAATTCAATCAAAAATAAATTATTTCGGAAAAATTAAATTGCAAAAGCGTAGCAGGTATTAGTTAATTATATTATAAAAAAAACATTAAATCCTGAAGGTATAGTTCATTTAATTCATATAATTCAATTTAAATATAAAATTTAAGACTCAATAATATAAAATTCAATAGAAAATAAATTATTTCGAAAAAATTAAATTGCAAAAGCGTAGCAGATATTAGTCAATTATATTATAAAAAAAAATTAAATCCTGAAGGTATAATTCATTCATATGTACCTTACTCGCAACTAAGTGGTAATATAGGCAAGAGGCCAAATATCTGATTTTCATTGATGGCTTGCTGCACAGTCACAATTTTAAAACTGAGTAGACTCAATGGTGATTTTGGCAGAATTTCTAAATTTTAGTTAGTCAGACTTTCTGACTGTAGTTTTCCGGAATTCTCTCTAATGCCACACGCAAATAGGATGCACTTATCACTGAACATTCTATGAATTATGATTACACAAATTTCAGTTTTCTAGAAAACAATATTGTTCAACATTGTTACTCATCAAATATTGATCTTTTCGTATTTGTGGATCAAATTGAAAACATTAGGTATAAAAATATCTCGCAAAAATTCAAAAGCATTTTTGCATTAAAAATACTTCAACAATACAATTTAAATTTCACTAATCCAACAATGTATGTCAAATGCAATTTATTTATTGTCTATTGTTATAAATGCTTTTTCAAACATTATTCTATAAATAAATACAAGAGAGCTCATTATTTCATTTATTGAAGGGTGATATCCTAAAGGTTCAAATTATCTTATTATTTCTGTATGCAATTATCGATAACGCTTTCCCTTCTACGCCGTCTAGTCATATTAACTTGCAGATTTATATTTTCCTGATTTCCATCTTATTATGTAAAATCGCAGAATAAGGGATTTGGCGTCAAAGCATCTTTTCGCCAAAGTGCGCCAAGTAAAGGGTTGCAATTGTTGCTAACATCGATTAAACATTGCAAACATTTGGCGACTTGTCGCTCCGTTGGCGCAACTAAAAAGTCGCCAAATCCCTTACGCACCGCAATCGCACGGTCCTTATTTTGGAGATTTGGTCATAACGTACTTCTTGAAAAGTTCGTTGTTTCTGCATGAGTATAAATTTATTATCTGATTTTGATTCCAAATATTATCCGATAATATTTATAAAATCTACTCAGTTCGCCAGTACAGTGACCTATGATTATCTTTCACCAACAAAATTATTATGAATTGATAAAAAGGAGTATCGTTTGATATATGTTATCGTATTCTGATAAGAGAATTTTTTCATTCACAAAGAACTTATCGAAAATACTTTTTTTTAACAAGAGGAAGGAGCAACCACTTCCGCAAACAAAAAATAAATCTTCCGTTTATTGATCTTAATGTTAAGGAAATGCTAGGCTATGTCCACAATGAATACTATCCTTTTTATTAATGCTTCCTTTTGTGATACTGATGCGACAACTCTTAAAAATATATTTGATATACAATATGTTTAAATAAAATATCGGTGTTTTAAAAAAATATAAATGGTTAAGTTAAATTAATGCTATATGTTGTGAAAATGGAAATCGGAAATCAACATTCCGGTAAAAAGTTAAGTTTGTGAGAAACATTGCGGTAGAATTGATTATTCAGTAAGTGTTTATGTAGAAGCTTTAAAATAGTGCGGAAGTAGTAATTATTATTTTTATAATTATTATTTTTTATTTTATAATTAGTTTATTATTATTTATTTTTAATTATTTTTATTATTATTTAGTAATTATAACTATAATTTTGTTTGTTTATTTATTTTTGCTTAAAATACAGAAGATTTATGCAAAATATTGGATTAAAAATGATCTATATAACGTCTATATATAAAACAGTTATTGATTTCATCTATATATGAGCTTTACTCGCTTTACAATAAAACGAAAGGATTATTTTAAAGACATATTTGAATAACTATAAATAATTTCGTATTTTTATATGGACGAAATGTCCAATTTGGTTCTTATAAATTCTTTAAAATCTCATCATTTTTGTGGTATATCGGTGAGCCTTCACAACAATACCACGAACTATTCCACCACAATACCAAATTTTCCACATACCACATGTACCACGATCAACCCACGATGGGCATATAAAAGGAAAGCATTGCTTTTCAAAAGACATTCAGAAATAATCGCATCGTGTTTCATATGGGAGAAAATTTGGAAAACACCCACCACGGACCATGACTGCCAATGCGAAATACTTATACAAGTTGTCACAATCTCTATCAAATCCTCTCATTTCAGAAAGCAGTTGTTAGAACAGATGCAGCCAGAAGATTCCTGGCACTTTATGCATACATGTTTACACTGATTATCACTTCTACACTTTATGCACTGAGCTGTACTGCAAGCATGTTACTACTGTTCTGAGTAAAACAAACTCCTATCTTTTCACATCCAAAAAAAATTCAAATTCAATTAATATCAGTAATATGCGTTACATTTGCGTTAAATAAGTATTTTTTCAACATTCTGCCCTCAGATTATTGAGCAATTTATTTCCTGATTAATGAATATAATTTTAAACGACAAAAATAATTTTTAAAAGTTCTACTTATTTTGGGAATAAAAAAATTACAAATTAAATCTAAAAGATAACTAAAAGATAAAAACTGAAAGATTTTTACTTTACTTAAATAGATATCACTAATTTAATTCAAACCTTTTTTAAAAATATTACATATTTCTTTTAATTTCCTTCTGCACAGAAAGAGAGGAAATTTTATTAAAAAAACCCTGCACTGTTTTTGTATTTTTATTCCTTTTTTTCTGAAGTCTAGAGGCCTTTTTTATTCAATAAGCATCTAAATTAATTCAGATTAAATTAAAATAATAACAATTGGTGCACATAGTACTAAGCACAACAAAAGTATTACAATAATGAGGAAAGTGTTACATTCATTGGTCATTTGATAAGAAAGACAGACTCTAAAAAAAATAATTTCATATCAATGGAGTCATTAATTTCAATAAATAAATGACTCCATTTCGCATATTGTTTTTATTATTATTTGTAAAATGCCTTATAATCCCCATTCCTCTAATTTGCTGAATCTATTCAATTCAAAATCGCAGATAAAAGTTTAATGTAACCATAGTTTAATAAAACAATTTAAAAAAAATCGTGTCATAAAGAGAATGTAAACATTTAAAACACAACTTTGCTGTTTTAAATAAAATTCACGGTAATAATCTAAAAGAAAGCCAGAAAAAAAAAAGAAAGAAAAAAAGAAGAAATTCAAAACACTAAAATAAAACATATAATAACTTATCTAGAATATCAATTACTAGATACTGGTTTTAGCTTTAAAAAAACAAAGGAAAAAATAAAAATCAGTGCGCTACAGTTTTGATACATTCAACTCGAGTATTCAAGCAAGGTCACAGTGTCAAGAAGATGAATCTCAGTGATACTTGTCAAAGTTCCTTATTTCTTTTAAGATAACATCTTTGTGTAGTAAAGAGAATGGTTTATAGCATCAAATATATCACATGCTTAAACAGCACTTTTTAAATATATAAACACTCTTTAGTTTGAATTTTTGAAGTAAAAATCAGTCTTTGAATAAAAAGGAACTAAATTATTATTATTCATCGCTTAAGTGTGAATAGTTTAATATTTTCTTTTTATTTATAATAATTCTGCAGAATAATTTATATATATATATTAAAAAAAATCAAGTTATTTCTTTTTTAAGATATTATTTTTTAATATAATGTGCAGAAGATTTTATTTGTTATTTATTTATTTATTTTATTTTACTTTTTTTATTTTTTTTGGTAGACTCATTTTTTCACTCTTTAAAAAAAAGCATGTTAATATTTTCTCAATTTGTATTACAAATCATTTTAATGAAATATTTTTGAGTTCCATTCTTCTTAAAGTAAATTATTTAGAAGAAGTTTAAAGAAGAAGAAATTAGTTAGAAGTAAATTATTATTATTAATCACTTAAGTTTGAATAGTTTAATATTTTTTTTATTTATAATAATTTATATATATATATATATTCAAAAAATCAAGTTATTTCTTTTTTAAGATATTATTTTTTAATATAATGTGCATAAGATTTTATTTGTTATTTATTTATTTATTTTATTTTACTTTTTTATTTTTTTTTGGTCGACTCATTTTTTCACTCTTTAAAAAAAGCATGTTAATATTTTCTCAATTTGTATTACAAATATTTTAATGAAATATTTTTGTGTTCCATTTTTCTTAATCTTGAATGAATTACTATTTCATGAAAAAAAAATATCTAGGTTTCATTCGAAGTTATCTCATGACTCTACCTGTTACGTATTTCTATTTTTTTTCGAAATCTGTTTCCTAGAAGAGTTCCGATAAATTACTTAATTCAAAGTCATTTACAAAATTACTTAAGTGTAAGTGGGAATCTAGTAACTATTTAGTGTGCATCTTATTTATCTCAAAAAAATTTCAAATTTAATGTAAAAATATGTAATAAATTTTCTATTATTTGTTTTTAACTAATGTAATATATTTATTCCTGGATTTTCTATTGCAAAATAATTCTAAATTTGTTGCAAAGCTATTGTGTAATGTTTGGAAATCATAAAGTAGTCAAAATGAATGTAACCCATTTCAGATGCTTTGTATTATACCCATAAAATTATGAGTTATTTTTTTGAAGGGAGATGTTTTTCGTGCATTGGATAACTTTCAGTTATTCTTATCGGTTAATTTTTTTAAAAATATATTTCACAAGCTATTGGTTTTATTTATTTTTTTTTTTAATTTCTTTCAAGACCCTTTTTATACATATTTATTTAAATTTCCTTCACGAGCTAATAATTATAAAATTAAATAAATGCAATATTGTTCTAAAACAGGGGTCTCCAAACTTTCCAGCCTTAGGGCCATACTGTTTACTCCAGTAAGTACCGAGGGCCAAAACCGTTTTAATTTTTCTGCCATTATCTGTAATTTCCAGTTAGTTGTTATGCTTAAGTTAAGTTTTCTGCGTATTATGCTTGTCATTAAGCTTTACCTAGCAAGCCAATAAAACCGAGTGATTATCATTCTGTGTTTTTTTATCCAACCTATTACAGCAACAATAAGCTATTCGCTGACGCGGGCCGGATGGATGACACTGGCGGGCCGGATTTGGCCCGCGGGCCGTAGTTTGGAGACCCCTGTCTAAAAGATCGTCTGATGAAAGCAAAGACAAT
Organism: Caerostris darwini; assembly: GCA_021605075.1. Lineage (NCBI taxonomy): Eukaryota > Metazoa > Arthropoda > Arachnida > Araneae > Araneidae > Caerostris > Caerostris darwini. The sequence continues at coordinate 76,529 of BPLQ01011154.1, read as the reverse complement.
TTTATTTTAAAATAAAAATGAGATTTTTCAAGAAAAAAAAATCGTTTGGAATTCTATTGTTTTTTATTTTTTAAGATTTCTGTTATGCCTTTTGTTTTTACATATAATTCTAAATTTTATGAGTAACCTGTATATTGGCATAGCAGATAACTTTTTAAAAAAAATTGATAAAAGTTAAGATTAAGATAGAAACATTCATATGTAGATCATTCATTTAACTATTAATAGGAATGAATATTTTATTAGTTAAAATGAAAAATTTCTTGCCTTTAAAAAGTATCCTAATTAAAAATTTTACACATTTCGATCATAATTCTAATCATTGCATTCATTTTCATCTTTCATTCCTTTTTGTTTCTAAATTATTTAGAAAAAGAATAAAAAAAAGCATAAACACATTCTGAGAGAAAACTGAGAAAATGTTTTAGATACATTCATCAGTACATTCTATGAAACAATCCATAAACCATGAAAGCTTAACACAACTGTTGCTCCGATTGTAATTTAATCGTTAAAATGTTTTTCACGACAAAAGCAAATGAGACACTATCTTTATTTCCCGTCCATATATCTGCTGATAAGTGCTGAAAAATTTCAAAATTTCGAGGCGCGGATTATAGGCCGCTGCGTACAATATCTGGCAGGTTTTACGAAAGCTTCATATCAATTCTATAAAACACCTCAACATAAAAAAAATTTTACCAGAAAATTCTGACACAATTGCTTGCGTGAGAAAAATTAGCAATCTTATAAATGTAAATAAAGAAATATAACAGTTATGAAGTATGGAAGAAAAAAAATAATAACGAAATGCAACGCTGGATGAAAAAACCTGTAATGGCTATAAGTAAGAACTAAAAACAAGATTTCAATCCCTCTGGAAAATATGAGCATTACAAATAATCGTAAAAATATCGTGTCTTTTTTTTTTCAATTCCTTCTATTAGCTCACACTCTCCCTATATATATATAGTTCAAATTTTCAATCGTTAAAAAAATATTTTTTATTCATCCACTCAAGTTCAAATACCTTTTTTTGAACTTGTAGTGGATGACACTGGATGTTAATACAGTTTTTTCAAACACTAATTCAGTAATTAAATTTAATTAATTAATTTTATTTTTTTTAGATTTAAGTTGTACATATCTACCAATAGATGGCACCAGATAAACTAAAAAAAAATGAATGAAAATTATTTATAAAGGACTTTCTGCAATACAGTGTGAAAAAAAGTAGGAATTGACTTAAAAAAAAAAAAAATTTATGTTACTTGTTTTCACCATAACTCTGATATGCAAGCCTTCTTTCTGCTTACCACTATCTTAAATTTAAAACATAAATTTTTTAAACATAATTCTTGAATCAACAGCTCTCTTAAAAACCGAAAAATGTTTCGTTAGTTGTATGCCGTGACTTTTAAAACAGAACTTAACTTATATAAAGTGCATTAAACAATAAGAGCAAATTGATCCCGAATTATACGCCAATTATGCGAAATCATCGCCAATAATTGCAAATTATTGGCGATTAAAAAAGAATTACGTTTGCGATTTGTATGGTGCTGTGGATTGATTATAAGTAGGAAATTACAATATTTATTTTATTTTGCATTAATTTGATTTTTTTTTCATTATATTCAAAGCTTCCTGAGACATTTTCGTTCTTCTGAAACGCAAAACAAATGATAAAGGAGAGAAGACGAAATGAGACCGGAAAGCGACTTTTGGAGATAGAAGTATCGTACAAACACAAGGCCATCTCTGTCCAATGTTGAGGTTAACAAAGAGATTTTTTATGAGGTCGTTATTATAATAAAGTTCTTCAGGTGCTACTAATATACATATTGGAAAAAAAATTCATTAATATTCCTTGTTTTCATTTCTATTTTTATAAAGAAAAATTAAGTATGTTTATCAGTGACAAGTATGCACCAATAGTTCATGCAAATTTATGAGTATGAATTGTCCGTCTTTTTGACCATTTAAAGTTAGAAAAAGAAACGTAAGTGATGAATAAAAAAATCTATACTGTTAAATAACGAAACTGACTTAATGAAATATTTACTATATACAAATATTTGACTAAACTAAATATTTACATTATACAAATACTTGACTAAACGAAATATTTTCGATATACAAATATTTGGCCAATCGAAATATTTACGATATATAAATATTTCACAAGACGAATTATTTACGATATACAAATATTTGACTAAGCGAAATATTTATAATATACAAATATTTTACTAAACAAAATATTTACAATTATTACTGATTGAAATAATAAGAATTCATTGCTTTTAGAGCTAACATTAATAAATTGCCAATGCTGCTGTAAAAGTTTGATGCTGCCATTTAACTAATCATTTATGCTGTTATGCTTTTAGAAAGCAACCTATGATAGCTTGACACTACTAAATTTTTTACCCTAATTATATATAATTGATTAAAATAAAAAGAATCTTTCACCAATTATAATATTTTAAACTTTGTAAAACAAAAACCAACTCTTTTTTTTCTGTGAAAAAGTTTTTAAAGGAATACAAACTATTTCTAATTAATATTTTAGGCAATAAAATTTATATAAAAAGTCAATATCGAATGTTTTATAAAAATAATAACCACTATTCAATTCTAAACAAAATCAATCACACAAAAAAATACCCTAAATGAACGCAACAGAAAAATTTCAATCAAACTCAAACACCCTGAACAATTTTTTTTATTACTAAAAACGAAATAGAACTCCAGGCAGTGGAACACTGAACCTGAAATGAACTAACACAAAACGATACTTTTTTTTAAATATACCCTAACTAGATTCTTTTTTATATGCTCCATTAGCTGTGAAAGTTAAAAATAAAGTTAAATCTCATTGAAACCCATGCTGTTACGATACAGAAGAAAAAAACATTTTTCTGCCTACAATTAAAGAGAAAATCACAGAAAATTACTCACCTAAATCTGTCTCTTCCACTGGTTAGAGTCAGCTGACTCTGGGTCACAGTTACGGCCATCGACCTATTGAGAATTTTGCGAAAATAATTTGAATTTTTTTTTTTCTTCTTCTTCTTTTCAAATTATTTCATAATAATATAAGGCAACATAAATTCTCTTCTTCAGAATCAAAGTTCTTTGCAGTGGATATTTTATAGTCTCTTCTGTTGTTATTGTTTTTAGTTTTCTTCCTTCTTTAATTTTTTCTTCCTTTTTAAAGAGAGAGAGTAAGAGAGACCGGAAGAGAACGAGTTGAAAACACTTTCTCTTTCAGGGGAGGATGAAGATACTGAATGTGGGAGAAAGTGATCGTTTGTGTTTATCCTCGTTTTTGAACGCCGCTTCGCTCCGCCTCCGGGCATGAGTGATTGGACGATGGGAATCGTCTGCCAAAAAGTGCATGCGCGCTAAATTTCAGAAATGGAGAAATCTTCTCTTTTTTTTTTTTTTTTTTTCGTTCATTTATTTTATTTTTTCTTCTGCAAGCTTTTTAGCGAAGAGCAAGATAAAGTTTCACTTTCTTTCCGAGTTCTTTATTTACAACTTTTTCCCAAACTTATATGCTTTTATTTCTTTGTAAAAAGTTTGTTTGTTTGTTTGTTTTAAAAGTTTGTTTGTTTTAAAAGTTTGTTTGTTCAGTATCCAAAACAATTGCATTGATTTCTCACTTTTCTTTGCCAACAATAAAATATTTCTTACATGTATATAATCAAGTTTTAATAAACTTTTAAATATTAATGGAAATCATCTATTCTAAAACCATGATCCTAAAATAAATTATATATTTATGAAAAATTAAGCATAAATTAAGTCTTTATTTTTTATGAAGATAGGTTTTAATTCTGTGAAAATGAAAAATGCTTTTATTTTATCAAGTATTAATCATCAAAAATTATAAATATTAGAAATAATTTTAGTAATTTTTAATCACCGAATCATTCTGTATCATACTAATTAACTAACTAACTCCTTGGCACTACTCTAGGGGCTAATGGCCGAGTGGCTAGCGCTCGGTACCACATGTTTCGGGTTCGAGTCCCGGAAGTGCCATGCATGTTTGTAATGGTTCGGAATCCACTTTAAATTGTCGGTTTAGCCCTCGTGTTCACAAGATGACCGTAGAGCTACAAACCAAACTGGCACTACTCTGACCATTGGTACCACAGGCTTCAGGTTCGAATCCTGGGTATGGCATGGATGTTCGTTAGTGGTTCGGAATCTACATTAAACTGTAGGTCCCGATCTAATTAGCCCAAAACGTGCACAAAATGACCGTAGAGCGGCAACCAAACCCTGGCACTACAGTCCATGTTGAACCATGGCCATCTGCCTACTGACAGATTCCGAAACAGGATATATTTTCTTTTTACGGGGTAGGGGTTGACAACCCTATACCCAACGCTCTACGGTCATATTATACCGGGGCTATAGTTTAAAGTCCGGATTATAATCGATAGTTATAATAACTTAATAATCGTTATTAATTTAATACTCGCCATTAATTTAACAAAACAATTTATGATGCGTACAGCTAAATTCATGACATTTAAAAATAAAAATAAATAAATAAATGCCTGGAATTTAAAAAAATTTAGCAAAAATCCGATTAGTATAGAAAAAAAAATTTTTAGTCTAATAATATATACGTGTATAAAATAATAAACCACTAATCCCAATATGAATTTTTAAGGATTATAACAAAAGGACTGAGTAAAGATTTGTTAATTATTAGCATATAATATTAAAAAATTCTATGTTTGTTACTAGTATTTTATATACGAGTATTATGCTATGGACTAAAACTTTTTTGACAATTGAAAATACTATTTAATTGGAGTAAAAATATTTTTAGCCTTTTTAATTTAAATGTTATTTTCTTCAATTCTATTATGCTGTTTGATGGTAGTAATAAGTATTATATGACATAATAAAATATTTCAAGGCTTAAATTCGAATATGATTACTTAAATGAATAATACTTAAATATCTTATTTCAGACGTATAATTACGAATTTTACTAATGAAATTTCTTGAATTAAAATATTTGAAAACTTTAATTCTTGATTGTCGTCTTGATTTATTAATATTACGTGTATATTAGTATACAAATTAAGTTAATTAACCAATAATAGCAGCATTGGAGTTAGATAAAATGTCTTAAATGAGATAGATCATAGATTGCTACTAATTATTTATTAATTAGTAATTACAATAGAAGAGTTATAATATTAGTAATTAGTAGATTAGCAATTATTAAGAAATGCAATTAAAAATGAAAATTATTAAATGAAATTGGTGAAATACTCTGTTTAATAATAAAGGAAAAAAATAATACGCATAAAATTACTTTCTTACAGCAAATTACTTATGTTTAAATATTTCAATCAAAAATCAGTCACATTCGTAGTTTAGAAAAAGAGAATTATTTTTAAAATGTTGAAATACTAATTTTGGCATAGACCCAATAGATTCTTGAAAATAATTTTTTTACATAAATAATGAATTTTAACCTCCTTCATAAATGTTCATTGTAAAATGAACATCTACCGAATAAAATTATTACAATCGGTCATAGTCTTCTTAATAATAAACTGACTCTATATCTATATCTGTCAAATAACAAGTTACCAATGACATAATATCATCAAGGAATGCTTTTCGTACATATTACTTAATAACTATAAATAAGATATGAATAATGCATTCCATAGTGTACTTTTATCCACTTAGCCTATTTAATGGCTAAACTAACATGAATACAAAGAACATCAAATCCAACACCTGCTTCCAGCTTTAAATGGCAGATAGAAAGCATCACGTATTTTTTTTTTTTCAAGTAACATAAATTTAGGGAAGAAGAATACGCACAAAAAAAATTCAAGGTTGAAAAAATATTTTTTTGCTACTTTAAGGTTGTTGCTTGATTGATAAAAAAAACTTTGTTCCAACCAGTTTTCTTTGTATCTCATAGAAATGTCAAAAATTAAGAAATATAAGATCGTTAGTACAGTTATCTTAAGATAAAAAAAATCAAGGATTTTCCAAGAAACGTGGAAGCACTGTTAATCTCGCTCTATAGAGTTGAAAAAATGTCAAAGGTGATAGAGTTCTTGAGATTATTGTAAAAAAATTAGCATATACCTTATTTAGCAGTATTTTGATAGTTAACTAATTAGTAAAAACGAACAGTCTAACTGAAAGAACTAATTAGTAAAAAATTTTGGGGACACCACCACTTCTGTGTGTTAACGTTGTTCGCCAAAGGAAAAAAAAAGAATAAAACTTTCCAGGTAGACTTTCAGGAATAGTTATCCAGGTATAGACTTTCAGAAATAATTATCTAGATAAACTTTCATGAGTAATTATCCAGATAGACTGTCAGTAGTAATTATCTAATAAAATTTCAGGTGTAATTATCCAGACAGACTATCAGGAGTAATTACCTAAATAAAACTTGAGTAATTATACAGTTAAACTTTCACAAGTAATTATCTAGAGGAAATTTCATAAGTAATTATCCAGATAGACTAGCATAATAATTATCTAGATAAAATTTCAGGAATAATTATCCAGATTGACATTCAGAAATTATTATTTAGATAAACTTCAGGAGTAATTATCCAGATATAGACTTTCAGGAGTAATTATCTAGATAAACTTTCAGGAGTAATTATCCAGATTGGCATTCAGAAATTATTATTTAGATAAACTTTCAGGTGTAATTATCCGGGTAGACTTTCAAGAGTAATTATCCAGTTTGACATTCAAAAATTATTATTTAGATAAACTTAGTAATTATCCAGACAGGCATTCAGAGATTATGATTTAGATAAACTTTCCAGAATAATTATCCAAATCGACTTTCAGGAGTAATTATCTCGCGTTTAAATGTTACATGGGAGAAAATATGGGCATCCTACTAAGGATTTTAAGAATTATGTTACATTACAGTTCTCAATCTCAAGCTAGTGGCCAAGTAGCTAGCTCTCTATCCTTTGTTATCTCAGGCTTCAGGTTCGAATCCTGTAAGCGACATGGACGGAGTGACATGGATGTGCACAAGATGACCGTAGAGTGACGAACTAATCTCAAGCTAACTATTCGTTCTTCTACTGTTCTGAGTCAGACAAATTATTATGTTAAAACAATAAAAATACAGAAAAATTTAAAAAAAATTTTATAAGAAGTTTTTTTTAATAATATAGAAATTAGAACTTTGCATGTAGATAGATATACATATGTATATAAAAACAGCATTCAGGAAAGCTGCACTTAAAACTTATGTAAATAAATTCTACTATCATTACATTTTCAGAACTATGAATAGTAACTACATGGTAACATTTTATCTAAGTCTTCTTTTTGCTCACAAATTTGTATTTATGTATAAAAATGGGAATTCTATGCTGGATTTCTTTACCCATAAAATACACTCAAGAACCGAAACATTATGACCACCTCCCAATAACGAGTTGGCCCACCTTTGGCGCGCAACACAGCTTCAACCCGCCTTGGCATGGATTAATACCACCACTTAATACCAGTTAATTACCACTTCCACCTGATCACGAGCCTTCCACGTCATCCAGGCGAGTTCATTGCAAAATGTAGGGGTGGTCATAATGTTTTGGCTGTTGAGTGTATATAGATATTGTTTTGGAGACAATGTATCAGGTATGTCGTGGACCACATTCAATATTTATTGTTTTTTTTTTTTTTTTTTTTAATTTCTTTCACAAGCTAATAATTATAAAATGTTATTTTCGCATTTGTCTTTCTTTTCTAATAATAACTAAATAATTTCAATGTCCTCTTGTACTCGACTCGTGCCTCAGTGACAACGCGCGCTGCTGGTGAGTATAAGGGTAGCGGTTTAGTCAGCTGGAAAGCTTTGTTGCAGACATTGTTTCAGAAAAAAAAACCCGAGGACACTAGATGGCATTTGGGATGTTCAGCATCTTTCCTCATTAGTCGGACTACCAGTTGGGAATTTTCCGAGTTTTCTCCCATATGATACGCAAATGCTGGGTAGTCCTCTCGTAAAGCACTCCCCTCCTTCTTCATCTTGCTGTCTGCCAAGTGGGACAAAAAAATGGAAACTTGTATATTCCCCAAGCCGATTACTTAAATTTCAGCTTTTTAAAAAAAAATTCATGGAATTAATTTTTTTTTTCTTTATTCCATATGAATACTTTATTTTATAGCTTGATTGGAATACGAAAGCAATAATTTGAGACAAGTTACAACGAAATTATCATTTCAACGCCTCATAAATATTAATACCGACTTCCGTCTTATCTCTTTTGACGGCAACTGTGAACAGTTTTGGATTAGATGTTCTAGAAGGGTTCATGGGCATTTTATGTCTATGTTTGAAAATCCATTCATCCTATGAGTAAAAGCGTTATTCAATAGTTTTTCTATTGGAAAAATTAATAGCAATTTACAATCCTATTACGAAAAAAGCTTTTATTGATTTACTTTTGAATTTCCATTTTAATGTGGATAGCCATTGCTGGCACAAATCATGAAAATTTTAGGTCCTAAGAGAAGTGGTTTTCCTCAGATAAATATTTAAATAAAGTGATAGCCATAATGATTTAAAAATTGATATATCAATACTGAAACCTTTGAAAACCCCAAGCTCAATGATTTTTTATTCAAATATTTATTTCATTTTTATATATTGATTCAATTTTATCTAAATTGTTTATATAGCCAGAGGTGATTTTGCCTTTCTGGCAAATTAAAAGAAAAAAAGTGTTTACAGAGGAATTTCGTAATAAAAGGAAGTCTCACAGATCTGTGGCAAATGACCAAAGTTTCCAATGAAAAAATATATTACGTCAAACAAATTTCTTTTATAAAAACTATTATATTTTAATAACGTTAATGTTGATCTAATGCAGCTGGCAATACAGAGACAATTAATGTTAATGCCATAAAAAAGGGCTGCACCGCTATTACTCATTTAGCTTTATCCAGGGGGCAAATGTAGCTTGAAGATATGCTACGGACGCGAGTAACACTATCCCCACAAAGCTCTACGATCCTATTAGAAAGGGACCTACGGTTTAAAGTAGATTCCGAACCACTACAAACATCCATGGCACCGCCGGGACTCGAACCGGAAACCTGGGGTACCGAGGTGCTAGTCCTCGGCCATCAGGCCCTATTTTTTTAATAAAGTGGAACTTACTTTTTATGTTTATATATATTGTATTATATTTAACCTTATATGAATTTTTAAACTGTGTACTATAAAAAAAAATTTCTATACACTGATCCTTATACATGATTTTCATAACAAAATCTCATTTCAACATCTATGAATAAAAACTCAATATGAATGACAATTTAATACAATCAATATGATTGAGAATTTATTTTTAAATGTGTAAAACTAAATGTGTTTGAAACACAATTTTACCACTATTTTATTTAATATATATATTAGTTCAAAAACAATTATGTAAAAAAATATTTGTCATTTACATAATTAAACTGGTTTCGTAAAAGTGAATTTAAGTAGGCTCTAGATACTAAGAGATATTTACTAACAGACAATTAAAAAAATACTTTGAAGTCAAATGTTTATTGTTGTACAAGCTAAAATTTAAATTCGTTATAGTTGTTTATAAAATAAATCACCAAAAAAAAAAGAGTTATTCAAATCAACTCTATTTTTTGTTCTAACATAAAAATCTGGGTATTTTCATTTTTAGAAATAGAAAATGTGGTTATTTTTATCATATACGTATAATACCTTTTGAATGAAAAGATCTGAAATGAGGCAACCACAGAAATTTTTAAAATCAATTTTCTCATAGTTTTTTTATTATTTCTTTGCAATTTTAACTTCAAGATCCTTTTTCAACCCATGACCTAGTGTGTGTAAACTTGTATGTTAATCTAACATGTGTTAATGTATAGGAAGGGGAGGAGGACTAAGTACCTAGCCACTGGTGGCGTTCATTGCGGCTATTGTTTTTGGAAACAAGGACGTATAAAGCGACAATGTGTATAAAGCGTACAATGTGTATATTTGTGACAATGTGTATAAAGCGTATCAACAGTAAAGCTCATCAACAGTCAGGCTGCCTACTAAGGACATGAATGGCCAAGTGTCTAGTGCTCTGGAACTCAGTACCATAGGTTTCGAGTCCCGGTTGTGACATGGATATTTGTAGTAGTTCCGATTCATTTTAAGCCGTAGGTCCCGGACTTATATGATTGTAAGAGAGTCACGGAGCCCAATCATACTTCTTTCACCCATATCATTCCCAAACTGTACAGGGGCAACTCCATTCTAAGCACAGTGATGTGGTGGGGTGTAGTATTAGTAGTAGTAGGCTGCCTAGTAATAATTTTTCAAATTTTCTCCAATACGACATGCAAATTCGGAACAATTACCTCTAAAAGTTATCCTTGTTGGTAATGGCCTTCCGGAGTTGTTCCTGGCATACATCTGTGGAATACGAGGCTCACGGATCACCGACAAAAAAAGTGTCCTTTTTTAGCATAGTATAAGATTACTTCCATTGATGTATGCGTTCTCGTATAATTATAAGAACGTTATTATTGTATTTCATCTTAAATTAAATTTGGTATTAACTCATTAGCATCATTCACATTTTAATAATTATACGAATAAATAAATTTTTATCAGAACCAATATGTCCTGATGGGTCCTGACTCATAGGTAGTGATGGTCCTGATGGCCGAGTGACTAGAGCTCTGGCAGCAGGTTTCGGATTCGAGTCCCAGCGGATTTTTGTAGTGGTTCGGAATCCACTTCCATAAAACCTTAGGTCCCTGTATAATATGACTGTTGGGCGTAGGCCTAATAATCTTACCCCATAAAAAGGAAACGTCTACTATCTCAATAACTGCCAGTAGGCAGACGGCCTTTTTCCATTATAGGGCTGTTGCACATTGAAAAAGAAGAAGAATTTAATGATAATAAATCTGATAACAAGCGAATTATTCTCTTTTTTTTTTTAATTTCATCTTAATAGAAAAAAAGTTCAGTGTCTCCGTAGTTTTCAAAGCTATTTTGTTCTAAAAATATTTCCAATATGATTAGTACCCCATAGCAAAATTGTTAGATACTTAATCAATTCAGCATCTTAAAAGCATTTAATTGATTAATTGAACGCTTATAAGTTGAGGTTCTATATATATATATATAAAATAAATTTTATAGACTTTTTGCTTAATTGTTGTGCTGTAATAATTAATACTGTTATTAACCCACTGTTTGTACAAGATGAGTAAATCAGTCAAATGTAAATAAAAATTGATGAGATGAATTTAGATTGAGGATAATCGCATATGATTGTTTGCTTTAAAACTACAAAGAAATTGCTAACAAAACCAGAGGAAGAGTGAATAAGATTTAAGATGACGCTTAAACACAACAATCTTAACCAAATATTAATTCAAGGTGTTTCCTGTTGCTTTATAGATTTTCAGATTAAAGAACGGGATAAATAAAAACCATTGTGGAAAAAAAATGTATTTTTGTTGACCATTCAAGTTTGATTATTTGACTTCGATTATTTAATAGCCTTCCTTTTTTATAATTTATGTTAGGTAAAACAAGACTACTAAAAAAAAAAAAAAATCTCGAAAATTTTAAATGTTAATTTGCGATTTTTCCGTGATGTTTCACGAAACTTTTCTATGTTCATATCGGAAGATTTTTACATTTATTAATTTTTTTATTCCTTTTCTTTTCTAAAAAGAAATTATTTGTTTTTTGCAATGCTATTTTTACATTGACCCATGATCCCACAAAACTTGTTGACTACTTCATATGGGTAACACCACATCGGTCATTTAATGTTATTACCTACCTTATTATCCCGCCTGGGGACAGCACCCTCAAAAAAGGATTTTACCGCTTCTGATTAATACCCTTATCGAATGATTTTCAAGCTATTCCTCCTTTTGGAAATCCCGAGACACCTAACCAGAAAGTCCAATTGTCGATACGAGAATTCTGTCACATTCACTACTAAATCTACTAGTTTCTCAAAAAGAGTAACTGCAACGCATGCCACCAATAGGAATTAAATCATCATCCTCTTGCATATTAAATATTTCCCACAACTATTAGCTTAAAAATGGGACCTAAGTTGAATCAGATACATTCAAGTGTAGAAGTATTTCAACTGTCGAATGCGAAATTAAGAAACCGTAAGTAGTTTACTTTATACAATTATATAAAATATTTATAAAAATTTTAAGTTAATTTTAAAAATATAATGCACAAAATATAAATAAATATGTGTTATTTTATTTCACTTTGCCTGATAGAAACGAATAAAATATATCATGAGATTTTAAAAAGTAAATCAATATTTTTTTCTTCTTGCTTATTTTTTGTAATCCAACTTGAAAAATCTATTCTTTAAATTTTATAAATACAGAAATTACTACATTCCAGCCCCTTCACTCATATTTTAAGTAAATAAAAATGTTAAACAATTATAATTTTAAATATTCTTACAGAAAATTAAAATTTACATAAGGTAACGTTAAATCATACAGTACTGCTTGCAGTCAAAAGATTTGTAAATAGATACATTTAACAGATTACAAAATTTATAATTTTTTCATTTATTTATTTAATGAGTTGATTTATAAAATATTAGTTGAAATTGATGAATCTTGTCGATTTTTAAAATACCGATTGATCGATTACTGATTCATTAAATCTCATGATTATAAACTAAATCGGCTTGAAATAGAATTTTAAATCGAATTAGAATTTCAAAATCGATTAGTCGATTTTTAAAAATTAGTCGATTCTGATTCATTAAATATCATGATTAGAAATTAAATGACCTTGAATTAGATGTTAAAAATCGAATTAAAATTCAAAAATCGACTTGCCAATTTTTAATATTTAGTCGATTCTGCTCCATTAAATATCATGATTAAAACTTAAACACATAGAACTTTATGTAACCAACATTAAAAAAAAAATTAATTAATGCATCTATAAAAATTCCTAACAATCAATAATACTATTATTATTGTAAAATAAATTTGGGTTTGATAAGACCTTTATACTCAAGACTAATAATTCAGTGAAAAGCTTGAAGAATAACATTGTGTTTTTTTTTTCTCTATTTTGATAACCGATTTTTGCTTTTACAGAACACTTAAAAAATATTTTATTACACTTAAATCATAAGAAAAAAATATTAATTTAATTATATATAATTAAAATATTCATTAAAATTACTATTTTATATATCAAAATATTAATTCATTTGACTTTTTTAAATATGAGTCTGATAGTATGTTGAAGAGTTATACAATCATTGAAATGTTAGATCAACTAACAATTACATCATGATCTACCTAGTATGGCCCCTCAAAACTTGTAACGCAACGAAATATGGTCATAGCTTTAGGTTACGATATCATCCAATGATGAAACCTATACCAGGTGAAATCGTGATTAATGATGATGAAATAATTAATATTACTTTAAAAGGATGAAATTCTACACAACAGTTCAAGAGAAAGAGCAAACTAATTTTTTTTTATATTAATAACATTTTAATATCCACATATTTTTGCTTAAAAATAAATAAATCATGAATTGTTATGTTTCATCAAATTTACAGCTCTTTTGCCTTCTCTGAGATGTTGTTTAAGTTTTCCTTTATTTTTCTTTTAAATAAAAATACTTCTCTGGGATTGATTATTGAAAATCACTATAAAGGAATATTTTGCATTTGATATCTTACGAATGATTCCGAGGGAATCACTGACACTTTATTAAACATTGATTGAATGTATTCTTAGATAATTCTTTTTAAGATAGACATTTTCTATAGTAAAATGAGAGGCAAATGCAGTAAAGGGGTTATTTTTATGCCATTAATTGATTATAGTAACAGCTTCTTAATGTAAAATATTTTATTATACTTTTTAATAAAATTTTTCACGAATTCTTGAGTTTAGTAAGTTATTATACATTAAGTTATGTATATATAACATTAAGTTACATATACATTAAGTTTATATAAGTTAAGTTATAAGTTAATATTATATCATACAAAAAAATACAAAGATCACTTGAAGAAGAAAATATTAATTGATGATTATGATGACTATTAATGATTTTTCATCCGTTTTAGTAGCTATTTTTAATCTGGTTCACTAAAAATTTAAATTTTTTTTTCATATTTAAAAAATGAAAGCAAATTATTTTTGAAAACTTTTTATATAAATTTGCTATAAAAAAGTATAGTTTTATTTAATTGAAAAGCATGAAAATATTTTCATAATTTTTGCTTATTCCCCATAAAACGTAAGAAAATAATTGAACAGTATCGTTATTTTCATAAATATTAAGCAAATGCTTATGAAAAATAAAACAAAAATCTAAAAGCGTTTTTCTATCAAAAATGTTTCATTAATTAATAAAGAACTGAGATGGAATTTTTCGGAATTGTTTGCAAATCACCTTATGAATTAATAATGAAGTTTGTGAAAGATAAAAACTCTAAGATTACCAATTTTTTTTATTCGAAATACAGAATCCCGCCCATACAAATATTCTGCTTTATATATAAAGAAGAAAAGACAGAGATAATCATAGTTGTTTATGTAATTTATTGAATTTCTACTGAATATTATCTGATGATTATGATTTCATTTTTTGTATCATATAACGATTACCCTTAAAAATATTTAAAAACTATATCCATCATTCTATATACAATATGAAGAAAGATTTCAAGAAAATAATTTTAGATAAATAGTTTCCTTCAATATATGTATTAAGTATTTCTAATTCATTGCTAATGAATTAAAATGAATTTTATCCAAACTTTCATCCTTTTGCAAACATTTCCTCTACTAAGTACAAATGTACTTCAACGTGGTGTTGAATGTAAGACTGTGCTAGTTTAGCATAAACTTCTTTAGAATTTCATAACCTCTTAAAGAGATTTACATACCCAACAAAAGCTGTTTTGTAAACAAAGAATTTTCTTACATCATTAGTTCTAATGTGGTTTCAAAAACAAAAGTTTAAGGAGAGAGTCTTGTCATATTTTTCGAATGAGGAAGTATTCTTAATCCTAGTCTGTCTCTGAAATGTGTTTCTTAGTCAGTTCTCTCTGCAGGTAGTCCTTTGAAATTGTCTGAGCCTTTAATATGCATAAAGTGAAATTTGCAAAGATTATTATTCATCAAAGTATTCAGAGTCAAAAAGTAAGACCATTTTTCAATTTAAAATTCCCGGGGCTTAAGGAATTTCAATTTTTTTTTTTTTTTTTAAGTTGCTGGCACTGTCCTTGACATCTGTGTGCAATTTGACGTCGAAATATTCATTAGTGTTTGAATTACACTTGGCTTTGTGAGACGCTAAAACTGATTCCGGCTATTTTTGAAATGTCTGGATTAATTGAGCAAAGAACTTGCATTCAATTTTGTTTGCGGAAACGTATAGAATGTTGCAGAAGGCATTCGGTGAGCATTCCTATATTGGAAATAAATGTTTACAAGTGGTATAAACAGTTCAAAGACGGCAGAGAACGCGTTGAAGACGAAGATCGACCATCCACCTCAACAGACGAACCTCACGTCCAAAAAATTAAAGATTTGCTGCTTGCAAACCGTCGATTTACGATTAGCGACATTGCTGATGATGTTGGAATTTAAAAAGGATCGGTCCCATTTTCATTTTGTTCCTCAAACGCGTCAAATCTCGATGGGTACCGAAAACACTGAATGCGCCAGCTCACACTGCATTGATTTTTCGTGACTTTTTCGCCAAATATGAAACCCATATCGTTCCACAACCATCGTATTCACACCGTGCGACTTCTGGCTATTCCCTAAACACAAAAGACCACTCCGGGGACACCGTTTTGAGTCGATTGAAGAGTTCCAACATGGAGCGGCGCGCGCTTTGAAGGCCATTCCTGCCGATGATTTTTTAGCATGCATTAAGGATTGGAAAAAAAGTTGGCATAAGTGCATTGTGTCCGGAGGGGATTACTTTGAAGGCGATGAAATAAATTTGGAAGAATAAATAAAGAGTTTAAAAAAAAATGGTCTTACTTTTTGGGCATAGTAGTATTTTATCTATGGAAATTTAGTATGAAGCATTATGAGTAAAATTTTAATTAAAAATATAATAGTAAATTTAATTTATATATTGAATATTGTATATATATAGTAAATTTAAATTGTATATTAAATAAATATTATTTATAAATTTTGCTTAAATATTGACAACAACTTAAATAATAAAAATTTTAAGTTCTTCATCACAAAACGTTCCTTTATTTTCTTCTTTTTATGCCTACTTTATTACTACTTAAAATTATTCCCCCCCCTCCGATGTTGAATATAAAAACTATTTTTTTCTTTGTTAATCCATTCATTTCGGTCTAAGTAGTATATGTACAAAATAGTGTACACATACTATTTAGACCGAATTCCGGTACATTCTTTATAATTAAGTTCAAGTTACCTTTTTTTTACGCCGCCAAAAAGCAGCATAAACTAAGACTACATCGAATTATTTTTAATAAAATTAATGTACGAATAATATTGTAAATGGCTAAATTCAATATTCCATTGAGAAACGTAATAAACTTATTATGACGCAAGTGAATTAATTAAGTCATATGCGTCACAGATTATAGCAATTTTCGTTGCAAATAAGAGACTTAAAAACTAGATTCTTTGTGTGGCTTTAATACATGATTTGGGTGTATTTGCTGTCTATATATATATATATATATATATATATATATATATATATATATATCGTGCTTTGAGTGTAATTGGCTATTATCAGTTTCCTGCATGGGAATTTTCCTAGATTTCTTCACGTAGTGTTTCCTGTAATTTTTCCACTCTTTTTTGTATGTATGGGACATAAGTATGATCCAATTTTACAGAATATTCCTGAAAGACATTTCTTTTCTTTTTCTTCTAACGGTTTAAGTGCGACAGATCCCGAGATGTCCTTCGGTCAACTCGGAATCCACTTCAAAATCCTGCTCTTCTTTGGATTTGATATGAATTTTAATAGAAACCAGCTGTAAAGATTGAAAAAGTTTAATAATTAAAGGGAAGCAATGCATTAAATCTCTATTTTCATATTACAATTTTCGTTAATTTTTAATATGAAAACATTTCATACTAATATCCCCTTTTCTCCAGGCACAACAGAATTTTTTTAATAGGCCAAAATGTTTATTGCAATATTTTTATTTTCTAAAAGTATTCAATAGATACTATATTATTATATAATATGCTACATTTTATCACATCATTTTCTATCCAAGCATTTTCCTGTTCCTTTAAATAATAAAAATCCCACTAAGATGCAAAGATTTTCATTTGGGTTCACTGCTTTTATGGTACTATCCAACTCAAATAAAACTATACATTTACTTTCCAACAAATGATTTCAGATGATAGTTTTCCAGGAAAATAACGAACGGTAAATGTCAATTAGTGATTAGTTTGGTTTGTTACTCTACTGCCATTTTGTGCACACGAGGGCTAAACAATAGTTAGGGTAGTATTATTAACTAAGAGTTTTTAGGATAATGATTTAATGTATTAATTCTGTTTGTAACACAGTTTGTAGAAATAATACTGGAATTTTGATGCCACATGTTAACATGAAATTTATCGAATATAAAATAAAATAAAAAAAGAATAGATTGGGCATATTGTAATAGAATCGATAGCTAGGTGACTCGTGGCTCAGTGGCAACGCACACCGCTGATGAGCATTAGGGCTGAGGTTCAATTCTCTGGCAGCTTTATTTAGACACTATTTCAAAAAACGAGGAACCTCGCTATCGCTTGTGATGTTCAGTATCTTGCATCGCTAGTCGGACTACCTGATGGAAGTTTTGCAGGTTTTCACCCATATGACCTACAAATGCAGTGTAGTTACTAGTAAAAATATTAACCCGGAAGGTACTGCTCTCCTTCTTCAGCGACTTGGACGTGAGTCAGACTGCTATCTACGATGCTCCATTAAAACCGAAACTGCCCCGCCCTTCCCTCCTTCCATGAGGTTTACGACAACAACAACATGCATAGATAGTCTCTATTGTTGTAGAGGTTTGGTTTGTCGCTCTATGATGACTTTCTGCGTTGGACACTTCAATCGACTCAAAACGGTGTCCCCGGAGTGGTCTTTTGAGTTTTGGGAATAGCCAGAAGTCGTACGGTGTGAATACGGTGGTTGTGAAACGACATGGGTCTCATTTTTGGCGAAAAAATCACGAAGAATCGATGCAGTGTGAGCTAGCGTATTCCGTGTTTTCGGTACCAATCGAGATTTGACTCGTTTGAGGCCCAACATGGAACTGACCCGATCCTTTTGAAATTCCAACATTATCGGCAAGTTCTCTAATTGTAAATCGACGATTTACAAGACCAAATCTTTAATTTCTTAGACGTGAGTTTCGTAGGTTGAGGTGGATGGTCGACCAGAGGGTTCTTCGTCTTCAACGCGTTCTCTGCCTTCTTTAACTGTTTATACCACTTCTAAACATTTCTTTCCGATATAGGAATGCTCACCGAATGCCTTGTGAAACATTCTACACGTTTCCGCAAACAAAATTGAATGCAAGTTCTTTGCTCAATTAATTCGGACATTTCAAAAATCGCCGGAATCAGTTTCAGCGTCTCGGAAAACCAAGCGTAACTGAAACACTAGTGAATATTCTAACGTGAAATTTCACACAGATGCCAAGGACAGTGCCAGCAACTTAAAAAGAAAACAAAATTGAAATTCCATAAGCCCCGGGAATTTTAAATTGAAAATTGGTCTTACTTTTTGGACACAGTAGTAGATACATAAGTGATACGTGATTTTGCACCTTAAAATGCCCTCTCACGCGATTTTCTAAATCAGAATAAAAAGATACCAATGTGTGAAAAATGAAAGTGATTAATATCTTTCAAAGATCAAAGGTCAGAGGACAAATTTTCCTCCTGTTGACAATAAAGTAAAGTAGAGATTATTGTTACATTACCTTTATCGATTGAGAGGTTTAACTTCAAGAGAAAAAGTGTGGCTTTCCGCCATGTATTATTTCACACAGATTTCAGTTTGAAAGCTCAGAACACTTCCTCTTCCTTATTTACGTTTCATTTCACTGATATTTTCTGTAGATAACAAAAAGAAAAAGGTTTTAATGTTATATTAAAAAAAAAAAGAAATTAAACGCGATCATTAACGTTAAAGAAATTAAACGTTACATCAGTATTAAAACTAATTATGTTGTTATGTAATTTTTCTGTTAACTGTTATGCATTAAGTAAAATGTCTTTGAAGAAAAGGATTTATGTTTTATATTGCTATTCATAGGCAAACCGTTCTCAATTAATGAATTTATTTTATTCGATATAACATGGTACAGCAAAGTTTCAATTATACGAGTTAATATGGACTGCATTCTCCTCAGATAAGCTAAACACTTGTATTAACCTGATTTAATTGGCCGACTTAGTAACCGGTCATTAAATAAGATCATGAAATATAAATTTACACACAGTTTATTAAATTTTATGTTACTACATGGACTTATATATGATGCATATGACAAAATTCTTGATAACATTTGGGTTGTGTGATGATAAACATTTACTTGCTGCTCTGTTTGTGCCGTTATAGAAGTGAATTTCAAATGTAGTCTTCTTTTTTTTCTCAATGTATTCTGTTTTTCAATTCCTTCTATTAGCTCGCAGTCTCCCTATATATATCTTGTTCAAATTTTCAATCGTTCATAAAATACTTTTTATTCCTCCACTCAAGTTCAAATACATTTTTTTAACTTGTCGTGGATGACACTGGATGCTAATACAGTTTTTTCAAATATTAATTCAGTAATTAAATTTAATTCATTCATTTTAGTTTTTTTTTAGATTTAAGTTGCATATATCTACCAATAGATGGTGCCAGATAAACTTAAAAAAATGAATGAAAATTATTTATAAAAGACTTTCTGTAATAAAGTGAAAAAAAGTAGGAATTGACTTAAAAATTTTTTTTTTTTTATTACTTGTTTTGCTCAATGTATTCTGTTTTTCAATTCCTTCTACACTGACTACCAATAAGTATTTGGACACCTATGCAAATGACGATATCTGCGGTCCTGAGGTACGTCTCGGACTCCGCCGGTATATATCGTGTAGGAAACAGCATCGGCATTAGTCGCATGCAAGATGCCGCGCAGTTCGGAGCTCTCTGATTTCGAGAAAGGTATAATTATCGGGTATCACAAATGTGGTCGATCCTTAAGGGACATATCTAGCGATCTGAAGTACACAAAATCGACAGTGGCCTATATGATTAAAAAGTGGAAGGTGAGCGGTGATTGTCGGAAAGTGCCCCGAGTCGGCAGACCAACGAAACTGGGAGATAGAGACCGACGAGTGCTCACCAGAGAAATTCGGAAGAACCGCACCCAACCGATGGCCCTCATCCGTGAGGAGTTTCAACAGGCATCCGGGAGTATTGTTTCAATGAATACCATCCGTAAGAAAGCACATCTGCATGGTTTTCAAGGTCGTGCTGCTGCCCATAAGCCTTTAATCACAAAGTCCAACCGCGCTGCTCGGTTAATGTGGTGCAAAGCACATCGAAATTAGACTGTAGATCAGTGGAAACGGATTCTTTGGAGTGACGAATCAAGGTTCACCCTTTACCGTTCGGATGGCAGGGTCTGGGTCTGGCGTCTGCCTGGAGAACGTCTCCTGCCAGAATGCATTGTACAAACAGTCAAGTTCGGCGGAGGTGGAATTATGGTCTGGGGGCATTTCTCCTGGTATGGACTGGGACCCTTGGTTCCCATTCATGGTAAGCTCAACGCCGATGCCTACTGCACTATTTTGGATGACAATGTGCTTCCTGCGTTGTGACAGTTTTACGGGTTGGGCCCCTGTTACTTTGAGGACGACAATGCCAGTTGTCAGGTTTCGGCGTTAACCAAGGCTTGGTATGGTGCCAATGGAGTTCATCGAATGGACTGGCCTGCCCAGAGCCCAGATCTCAACCCTATCGAGAACCTCTGGGACGCGTTCGCCGAATTCAGGGGTGCACTACCCGTCCAAAATCGGTGAAGGAACTTCTATGGAGTGGAAGAAAATACCACTAGCTGTCATACAAAGACTTGTGGAAAGTATGCCCCGGAGGGTTCACGCTGTAATTGCCTCTCGTGGAGGCTCTACCAACTATTGATTTTGAATAATGTTCGTTTTTCTTTTCTATCACAGGTGTCCAAATACTTATTGGTAGTCAGTGTATTAGCTCGCAGTCTCCCTATATATATCTTGTTCAAATTTTCAATCGTTCATAAAATACTTTTTATTCACCCACTTCAGTTCAAATACATTTTTTTTTTGAACTTGCAGTGGATGACACTTGATGTTAATACAGTTTTTTCAAATATTAATTCAGTAATTAAATTTATTGAATTAATTTTAGCTTTTTTTTTTAGATTTATGTTGCACATATCTACCAATAGATGGCACCAGATAAACTTAAAAAAAATGAATGAAAATTATTTATAAAGGACTTTTTGCAATATAGTGAAAAAAAAGTAGGAATTGACTTTAAATTTTTGTTATATTACTTGTTTTCTCAATAAAACGTAAACCTTTCTAATGTGCAATTTTGTATTCTACTTTCCAAACGAGCATGCGCTGCTTAACCCTTAAATGGAAGATGAAAGAAAAGTCGTAAGTAATTTTTTGGTTGGAATAGAAATCCATCCAGTAATTCGATAAAGAGGAACTCAGATAATAAACTCTCTAATTATTATATCTGAAGCAAATTGAATGATTATTTAGTAAGGGACTGTGTATGTACCATATAACTATATCAAGCCACCACAATTTGGAATGGATATCCCTGTGACTAGGGATTACAATATCGGACCAAAAGTTCAATACCGGTATTCGGTATTTTTTAGATCTTAATACCGGGATACCGGTTTTAATACCGGTAGTAGAAATTTTAGAAATAGAAAGAAAACATAAGTGTTTGTTTGTTTGTTTTTTTGTTTTATTGGTGTTTTATCCAAATTATCTTTTTTTTTATTTCAAAATAATCTAAGATCCCTGATGGCTTTTGCTTAGAGACTGCGCTTAAGTTTTATCTTCATCGCAATTAGATTCTTTCCTCTTTAACAAATTTGTATCATGTTTCGTTTTTAAATGTGTATGGTACGCTTTAATGTGTGTACGCTTGTACTTCCTCCATTCACTTCAATAACATTTTTTACATTATGCCACCCTATTCTTTTCATCATATAAATAATGAAAACAAACCGAAGTATTATCAACTGATTTTTTATGTTCTTTAAAATTATTCTTATTCATTATTATGAGGTATTATATTTATGAGTATAGATATAATAAATATGCAAAATAATTTTGAACTCTAAAGTATAATATGCAAATACAATGTGAATAACTAACTCACCAATTTAAAAAATATCGAAATATTGCACACTTTCTTCACAACTACAACCTTGTTTTCACAGATAAGAATTTCTAATTTTTAGATAAGAATTCATAGATAAGAATAAGAATTTCACAGATAAGAATTCTAAATTTCTAGTAAATACCGAAAAGTCGGTATTTAAACTTGTGAATACCGGTATTACAAAATTGTATAAATGGCTCAAAATACCGGTATTCGGTATCTCGGTATAACGGTACTGCAATCCCTACCTGTGACTAACAGTTTTTCTTAAAACAATTGGCAGAACTTTTCAGCTTCCAAATCTAACACGATATAAACACAAGAGTTTTCAGTTTAGCTTCGTTTTTTGCTTTCGAATTGAATACTTTTCTTTTAGAAACCCAACGCGATATCCGCCAAATCACTCTAATTCAAGTGGCGAATGGCTTCAGATAAACTTGCACGACTTTCGAAAATAACACCACATCACAACACAAAATTTTTGATTATTTCAATCTGATATTGCATAGTGAAATTATATATGCATGTTTTTAAAAATAATTCATGCAACCTTTCTTCAAAAATTGACTAAGCTTTATTTTTTATAAGTAAATTGATATGTTAAATAGGTGTATTCTTCTGAACTATTGTTTCTGCTATGTTATATATATATAAACTAAAAATTAAGTATTTATAATTATATTCTGCGTTAAATCTTTCACATTTTGTAAAAAATTTTCATTAATTGATTTTTTTTAATATAAAATTGTATATAATTTAATGAAAACTTGTGATAATCTTTTTAAAAACTCTTAATTTTACAGTAAAAAACAATATTACCAGTTCACAAATTTATGAAGACTAGGGGATTGTTTTCATTTTACGGGTAGGGTTGTTAACACTACGCCCAACAGCCATATTAAACCGGGACCTACGATTTAAAGTGGATTCCGAACGACTACAAACATCCATGGGACAGCCGGGAGCCGAACTCGAAACCTTTGGCAGCTATCGCCAGAGCGCAAGTCAATCGGCCATCAGGTTCCAATAATTGTCTTTATCTGAATTTAATTCTATGTTTTTCAATAGTTTAAAAATATCTAAACACTCAGTTTAAATGCATTTAATAAATATTAGGAAATGAAAAAAAATATGTGAAATGAAATATTTAGAAATTGAACATGCCAACTATTTTATATTAAGCGTGAAAAAAAATTAATATTTGTCTTGAAATTTGTGTGACTAATCCTCAATGTCCTGCAGTGCGGGAAGGACATCCCATGAGTGATCTACTCATGGATGGAGGGAAAGGGGGCAGCTTCTTTGTGATGGAGCACTGCGTAGGTAGAAGTCTGACTTTTGCTCCGTGACGCTCTTACAGTCATCCCAAACGTAAAGCCTAAGAAAAAGTTTTGCAATTCAAGAATCTCAATAGATTTTCGTTTATAGAAACTCGAAGACTATATCATCATCATCATTGGCGCAACAGCCCAGTGAGGGCCAAAGCCGTCTACCTACAGGTAGATTTCATCCATAGGGTTGCACCGCCGGGACCTACGGCTTAAAGTAGATTCCAAACACTACAAACATCCATGGCACCGCCGGGACTCGAACCCAAACCTGTGGTACCGAGCGCCAGAGCGCTAGCCACTCGACCATTCAGGCCCCTGTCTTGAAATTTAAATGTTATAAGTAGTAAAAAAAATTTTTTACTTCTAATTTTTCAAGTTGTTAAAATCATATTTTATTTTATTTCTACAAAAAACGTTCTTTTCGAGTTCCTTTTTTTCATCTCCTTTGATCTAAACTGATTTGAGTATTTAGTATCTGCGTTATAATAATTATGTGTATTTAATATCTGCGTACATAAGTTTGCGCATGTAATAGGGAAATTTCATATCAAAAACATTTAAAATCACGAGAAGATTTTCTTTAAAAACACTTAGAATTATTTTTGAATATCAAATCTTCTTGAAAACAATATTTTGTCTGAAAGTCTGCAACACATGTTTGCGTGCAAGTAACTCCCTTATTTAAACTACCTTTTAGAAAATAACACACGTATTTTGCGACGCAGCACGATTCGTAAGCAACAAAAATTGCCAACTTGAGAATTCAACACATTCCGTCGTCCCGTCTACAGGTGAAATCTTTGAAATAAACTTAAAATGTAGACAAACATGCTAATAGATGACCTTGGCAATGAATTTTTTAATCGCAACCTTTTTAAATTCATTCACTCTGTGTTTTATTATTTTAATCTATATCTTTATAAAAAAACGAATCGTTTCTCGCTTGTTATGCTTTAATTACGTAATTATTATTGGCAACACCTACGGGCAAAACGACTGATTGAGCCATTGAAGAGAAATACAAAATGGCGAAAATTAATTGATGTCATTTTTAATGGAAAAAAAATAATAAAAACGATCTCAAACAACGGCGCATCATCTGGATTGTTTTCTGATAAATGAGTGCGTGATATGTAAATATGTAACTAATAATTTAGTCATTCGTTTTCGTAAATAATATTTGTGTTTTTCAGTAAAGATGATGTAATATTGCATCATTCTAAAAATATTCTAATTGTTGACTTCGTTTTAGATATTAATGACGAAATAATTTAAATTGATAACATACATTATATAATAATGTTAGAACTGAAAAATAGTGCATTAAAACTGCGTAATTAGCAATAAATACATTTTTTTGGCTAACTATCAAGAATTTTTTACTTAAAAATTTGCGAATTTTTTTTTTTATTTCATTTAAAATTAACTGGGTAATAAAACAAATTTAAAATACTAATTTCAAGAAAAAGTTTTGAAATTTCTTCCCTAATAAATAAACATAATAACACCTATTTCCATTTTTCTCTATAGAGCTTGAAATTTTATTTTTGTTTTCTAGTGAACTATTGTATTATTTAAAAGAAACAATTTGAAAAATCTATGGAACACTTTTAAAAGAAAAAAAAAGTAATATAAATCTTAAAACTTATTATAATATCTAATAGTATCATAGCACTAAGTGCCGCAAGTTTCAGGTTCGAGTCCCGGGTGCCAGGGATGTTTGTAGTGGTTCGGAATTCACTCTAAGCCAAAGGTCCCGGTCTAATATTACTGTAGAGCGTTGGGCGTAGGACTGACAATCCTACTCCGTAAATAAAGGAAATATCTCCTGTCTTGAGAGACCTGATGGCCAATTGGCTAACGCTCTGGCTTTTGGTATTTCAGGTTTGAATCCTAGTGGTGGCATGGATGTTTATTAGTGCTTCGAAAGGCACGTTAAATTGTAGGTCGCGGTGTAATCAACCTAAAGTGTGCACAAGATGACCGTAGAGAGACAAACCAAATCTCCTGTTTCGAAATCTGCCAGTAGACAGACGGTCTTAGCCCGCCATGGGACTGTTGAGCCAATGAAGAAGAAGAAGAATATTATTATGAAATTAATTTATTGATATCTTAATTGTTGTCCGATATATATTTCAGATAAAATCTGATTCTAGATTAAAAATTATTCCAAAATTATTATTGTATATAAACTATAACGTACTTTTTAATTGATCAACAAGGAAAATCTTTTTATTACCAAAAATTAAATAAAGTTATTCCATGTATATTAAAGCAATTAAATATTGATACCTTAATTATTGTTATATATTTCAGAAAAAAAACTGATTCTAGACTAATTAAGTATGTTAACAAATGGGGTAACAATATAGAAGCTTTTAAAATTCAATAAAATAATCTCATTTTCAAAGACTAGCTTGTAAAAAAGAACAAAGAATAATTTAAATAATCCAGAATTGATTTAAAAATAACATTTAATTACAAAACAGTATTTCTTTCGTTAAAAATATAAAAAATTAGTAATAAAAATTTTTCCTTTAAAAAAAATAATAATAAATTTTAACTTTTAGTTAATGGAATCACAACAAAGAAATTTCCGCCTTTAAGTTTTCAATCTAAATCAGGGGTCTCCAAACTACGGCCCGCCAGTGTCATCCATCCGGCCCGCGACAGCGAATAGCCCATTGTTGCTGTAATAAGTTGGATAAAAAAACACAGAATGATAATAACTCGGTTTTATTGACTTGCTAGGTAAGCTTAATGACAAGCATAATACGCGGAAAATTTAATCCAAGCATAACAACTAACAAGTAATTGAAATGAATCCCCCTAACATTAACTAGTGAACATCCCGCGGTTATCCTCGGTAGTTATGTTGGGGTAAAGAGTATGGCATATGTATGTATATAGATGTTTAGAATGTATACATCCTGAATCAAACATATGATTTTTATCCTGAAATTCCCTCAGGAACGGAAAAGCTAAATTCACGCGAATGAAACCGCGGGGTTTCCACTTTTAAAAAAATACTAATGAAATTTATGCAATTGTGATTTTTCACTGACAATAGTTTGTAGTTATAAAGCGTATGATCGCTCCGAGCGCTTACTCGGCGACTGGTCTAGAAATTATAGATAATGGCAGAAAAATTAAAACGCTTTTGGCCCTTGGTACTTACTGGAGTAAGCAGTACGGCCCTAAGGCTGGAAAGTTTGGAGAGCCCTGGTCTAAATCATTAAATTACATTCACATTTTTTAAAATGTTTTAGTGCTTGGTTTTAGAAACTATTTAATTTTACATTCCTAAAAAACTTTGCCGAAACACACCCCTCCCCCTTCCCCCCTTCTTAAAAAAAGCTTTTCCTGAATGAGAATTATGTTATGTAAAACTCATTATTACATAACATAATTCTCAATTGATCAACGAGGAAAAACTTTCCACCACCAAAAATTAAATAAAAATATTCCATGTATATTAAAAGTAATTAAAAAGCCCGCTTTGTTATTAAAACTTGTTAGTAATCTAATTGAAAATTTTACTTTACTTTTATTGTAACATAACTAGGCAAAACAAACATTGAAAAACTTCTTCAAACTACTTCAATTCTTTGTTTTTTCCTTGAGAACTATGTCATTTTCTTTTGGTACAGTTTGTTTATTCTAGGAAAAATTCCAATTGCATTACAATAGCATAGGGGCATGATGGCCGAGTGGCTAGTGCACGGTACCACAGGTTTCGGGTTCGAGTCTCAAAGGGGCCAGGGATATGTGTAGTGGTTTGGAATCCACTTTAAACCGTAGGTCTCGGTCAAATAGGATCGTAGAGCGTTGTGGGGGTAATGTTACTAACATCCGTAGCATATCTTCAAGCTGCACGTGCCCACCTAGTGCTAAATGAATAACAGCGTTGCAGCCCTTACTTATGGCATAAAGATTATCTGTCTCTGTATTGCCAGCTGCATTAGAACAACAATAACACAAATGTGGTGGCAATTCAGAAACTTTTAAAGTTCAATAGAATAATCTCGTTTTCAGTAAGACAGAACAAACAATAATTTAAATAATCCATATCTTTTTTAAAAAAATAAAATTTCTTTACAATTATTATTGCATATGTACTATAACATAGTTTTCGATTAATCAACAAGGAAACACTTTCCACTACCAAAAATTAAAAAAAAAAAATATTCCATATATATTAAAAGTAATTAAAAAGCGCGCTTTATTATTAAAACTTGCAAGTAATATAATTGAAAAATTTTTACTTGTTAACTTTTATTGTAACATAATAAGTAGGCAAAACAAACATTGAAAAACTTCTTCCAAACTACTTCAATCCTTTTTTTTTTTTTTTTTTTCCTTGAGAAATATCTGAAGGAAGTGTAGTGCAGCAGATGTTACAACTGCACCTCAACCGTGGAGGCTGAACTTGTTCCAGACAGGCAGAAAGTAGGGCAGTCACGTGACCATCAGATCAAGTCATGGAAAAAAGTCAATTCCACGCTTCAGTTAGTCGCCTTTCTGGAAGAAGAAGTGACTTGCCAGGGATCAGCTTTTCTACTTTTGCTTTTAAAACCTGTGTGGAAAAATTTCTATAACAATGAGCGCTATTTGACGGGAGGCACCTGAAATGCAAGTGACCCCAACCCTTTGTTCTCTCTCTCTCTCTGGTGATTTGGTGAACATGGTGATTTAAAATTTCATGTTTTAGAGCTCAAAAGTTAGTTCAGAGCTCAAAAGTGTTTTAGTTAGTAAAAGTTAGTTTTAGAGCTCAATCTCTTTGTAAAGAATATCAAAAAAATACTTATCGTCGTTTTCTTTTGGTACAATTTGCATATTATTGAAAAAATTGTAGTCCTATTACACTAACATAGGAGCTTGATGATCGAGTGGCTAGCATTCTGGTGCTCGGTACCACAGGTTTCGAGTTCTAGTTCCGGCGGTGCCATAGATGATTTAAGGGGAGGCACCTGAAACTCAAGTGACCTCAACCCTTTGTTTTCCTGATTCTTCACTCTCTCTCTCTCTCTCTCTCTTTGTTCAAAGTATGGTGATTTAAAATTTCCTGTCTGCTTTGACTTAGAACTCAAATTTAGCAATTTCTTTTTAAAAAATAGTAAAAAATACTTATTGCAATTTTCTTTTGGTGCGATTTACTTATTCTAGGAAAAATTCCAATTACATTACAATAGCATAGGGGCCTGATGGGAGTGGATAGTGCTCTGTACCATAGATTTCGATCAAGTTATGGAAAAAGTCAATTCCATGCTTCTGTTGCCTTTCTAGAAGAATAAGTGACTTTTCAGGGATCAGCTTTTTTACTTTTGCTTTTTAAACCTGTATGGAAAACTTCAAGTATAACAATGAGCACTATTTTAGGGGAGGCATCTGAAATTCAAGTGACCCCAACCGTTTGTTTTCCTGTTTTTTTGCTCTCTCTTTCATGTCTGTTTTAGAGCTCAAAAGTTGGCAATCCTTTTTAAAGGATATTAAAAAAATACTTATTGTCATTTTCTTTTGGTACAATTTGCGTATTCTTGAAAAAATTGTAGTCCTTTTAGAATAACATAGGGGCCTGATTGGTCGAGTGGCTAGCACTGTGGGGCTCGGTACAACAGGTGTCGAGTTCTAGTCCCGGCGGTGCCATAGATGATTTAAGGGGAGGCACCTGAAATTCAAGTGACCCCAACATTCTACTTTCTTGGTTCTTTACTCTCTCTGTTCGAAGTATGGTGATTTAAAATTCATGTCTGTTTTAATTTCTCAAAGTTAGCAATCTCTTTTTAAAGGATAGTAAAAATACTTATTGTCCTTTTCTTTTGGTACTTTTTGCTTATTCTCAGAAAAATACCAGTTACATTACGATAGTATAGGGGCCTGATGGGAGTGGATAGCGCTCTGTGCCATAGGTTTCGAAAAAGTCAATTCCACGCTTCAGTTGCGTTTCTAGAAGAAGAAGTGACTCTTGCCAGGGATCAGCTTTTTTACTTTTGCTTTTTAAACCTGTATGGAAAACTTCTAGTATAACAATGAGCACCTATTTAAGGGAAGGCACCTAAAATTCAAGTGACCCCAACCCTTTGTTTTCCTGGTTCTTCACTCCCTCTCCCTCTCTGTTCAAAGCATGGTGATTTAGCATTTATATAATAACAAATAGTATATAATAGTGTTTTAACTTAGAGCTCAAAGTTAGCAATCTTTTTTAAAGGATATAAAAAAATACTTATTGCCATTTCCTTTTGGTACGATTTGCTTATTCTAGGAAAAATTCCAATTACATTATAATAATATGGGGACCTGATGGACGAGTGGCTAGCGCTCTAGCGCTCGGTACTATAGGTTTCGGGTTCGAGTTATGGTGGTACGATGGAGGCTTGTAGTGGTTCGGAATCCATTTCAAATCGTAGGTACCGGTTAAATACTGCAGAACGTTGGGCATAGTGTTGACAACCCTACCCCCTCTTCAAGTTAAGTGAGCTTATCTTCAAGCTAGTGTAAAGTGAGTAAGTCGGTGCAACCTTTGCTTATGGCATAAAAGTTAACTGTGTAAGTATTTGCTAGCTGCATTAGGAAAAAAAACACTACAATAATATCTCCAAGTTACGATAGGGGGATTTGACGAATATCGCTTGATTAGAATTTGCTTAAAACGGACTATAATTACATATATAATTGCATTTTATTTAATAGAGACCAACGACGAACAAAAATATTGTTCTGTCTAGTCCTGCAGTGTGGAACGAATGTCTCATGTATAGCTTACTCGTAAATGGAAGTAAGAGGGCAGCTTCTGTTGTGATGGAGCACCCGTAGGTAGATGTCTAACTTGACTCCAAGTCGCTAAAGAAGGAGGGCAGTGCCTTCCGGGAGGACTTTGAGGGGTAACTACCCCGCATTTGAGTATCGTATGGGGAAAAACCCGGAAAACTCCCATCAGGTGGTCCGACTCACGATTCAAGATGCTGAACAACACAAACGCCATCGAGTCTGCTCGTTATTTGAAACACTATCTACAACTAAGCAGCCAGCGGAATGAACCTCAGCCCCAATGCTCACGAGTTGCCACTGAGCCACGAGTCGGATACGAACATAAATACTAGTCTTGATGAAAAATATTTAATAAAATTGCAATTATTTATGTACTGAATCCTGTATAATTTTTCAAACTTTAAATTTTCCTCAGTTAGATTCAAAACCGGATATTCTCCTTTTAAAACACAAATTTTCAGTTTTATAAAATTTTCCACTTTTACACTCATAAAATATTTGATATTGGAAAAAAAAGATTAACAATAAATGATAATATTGGTTACGTTAATGATTTTCCACAATAGAAACATACTAGAATACATAAAATTTATGTCAAATTTAAAAAAAAAAAGAATATCAAAAAGAGATTAATAAAAATAATACACTTGATAAACTGATAAAACGATAAACTTGATTAAAAAAAAAAATAGAGCAGTGATTGAGAATTAAAAAAACATGTACACTAACAGGGGATTAAAATTTCCTTTTAATGATTCCGTACTCATAGCATAGATAAATTAATTGAATTACAAGTCGGTTTGGTTTCTAAAATGACAATACTTTGGCGGGTAAAAGCGGTAAATAATAATAAAATATTATCTCTATTACTTAAGATCGATACGAAATAAATTACCAATTTCCAAACAATACTAAAAGCCTTAATAATATTAACATTCTAAAGTATATAGAGCATATATGAACATACCTGAAATATTAAAAAGCATTGAAACAGAAAAACTTAAACTGTTTTTCAATTCCTTCTATTAGCTCACACTCTCCCTATATATATCTTGTTCAAATTTTCAATTGTTCATAAAATATTTTTTATTCATCCACTCAAGTTCAAATACATTTTTTTTTTGAACTTGTAGTGAATGACACTGGATGTTAATACAGTTTTTTTAAATATTAATTCAGTCATTAAATTTAAATAATTAATTTTAGTTTTTTTTTAGATTTAAGTTACATATATCTACCACTAGATGGCGCCAGATAAACTTAAAAAAATGAATGAAAAGTACTTATAAAGGACTTTCTGCAATATTTTTTCTGCAAAAAAAAGTAGGAATTGACTTCAAAAAAAAAAATTTTATATTACTTATTACATTTCAGAAATGATAGACTGACTAATTATGCAATTTAAAAATGTTATAATAATATCTTAAACAATTCCAGATGCACATGTAACACGAAAATTGTAACAAAATACAATGAAAGTAGATAAAAGATTGATTGATGTGTATCATTCATAAAATAGACTGAGATCAAAATATATGAGTAATTGCTTATAATATTTTTATTAAAAATAAGAACTAAAGTTTTATTAAAACATAATAATAAAAATTAGGCTATTAAAGTGAGAATAATTTTTTTTCAGTAAAGACTATTTCCAAAAAGATTGATTAAATTTATTTCTTAACTCAATCTTCAATATAACAATAATAAAAAAAAATCGTATTTTCTATACTACTTTCTATACTTGGAAAAGTGTATATTATACTTCAACATTGGCGTGATAGCCCCATGGTGCCTTGGTGCTAAAGCCTTCTGCCAGATTCCGAAACATGAGATGTTGTTTTTTTCTTTTAACGGAGTAGGGCTGCCCTCTACGCGCAACGCTCTACAGTCATATTAACCCGGGAGCCCGATTTAAAGTGAGTTCTGAATTTCTACAAACGTCCATAGCACCGCCGAGACTCGAATCCGAAACCTGTATTACTACCGCCAGAGCGCTAATCATTCGGTCATCAACTTGGGCTTATATTTCAACAACAAAAAACGCACATAAAAGTAACAGAACAGTGATTAGGTGGCAGATATACTCAAGAATTCAGTCATTTGGATAGTAGTAAACCTTCTAGTAGACTCCTTCCTACTCATCGAGAAGAAGACATTCTTCTATCCAGGCTTCGTACAGTATCTTTCTAATATAAAATCCACAGATTTTGCCTGACTTCATCTCCATTATGCCATATCTGTAAAACTCCAAAAGCAGTTGAACACGTTTTATTTCAATGCTTGAAATATTTAGAACCAAGAATTATTTCTTGGTTCTAAATATTTCAAAGTGCTTTCAGATATAAAATTCTTACTTCTTCTTCATTGTCGCAACAGTCCCATGGTGGTCAAGGGCGTCTGCCTACCGACAGTATTTCAAGGCAGGAGATGCTTTCTTTTTACAGGGGTTGTCAGCCCTATGCCCAACGTTCTGCAGTCATCTTAGACTGGGACCTAGAGTTTTAAAGTGAATTCCGAACCACTACAAACATCCATAGCACCACCGAGACTCGAACCCGAAACGTGTGACACCGACCGCAGAGAGCTAGTGACTCGTCCATCAGTGACAAAATTCTTTCTTACTCTTGTATATTTGATATATCAGAGGATACCTATTATAAGATCTCAATGATGCTTCAATTTCTACGAAAAGTCTCAAAACTCTGTAATCTACGGAATACCCCGTTTTTTCTTTCTGGGGATTATTAATTTTTTATTCTCTTTTATTCAATTCCTTCTATTTGTTCACACTCTCCCTATATATATCTTCTTCAAATTTTCAATCGTTCATAAAATACTTTTTATTCATCCGCTCAAGTTCAAATACATATTTTTTTGAACTTGTTGTGGATGACACTTGTTGTTAATACAGCTTTTTCAAATATCAATTCATTAATTAAATTTAATTAATTAATGTTACATTTTTTTAGATTTAAGTTACATGTATCTACCAATAGAGGGCGCCAGATAAACTTAAAAAAATGAATGAAAATTATTTATGAAGGACATTTTGCAATAGAGTGAAAAAAAAAGTAGGAATTGACATTAATTTTTTAATTTTTTTTTTTTATTACTTGTTTCAATACAGCTCTCTCTATACTAGAACTAGCAATCTCTATGCTTGACAGTTTAGGCATTTGGAAGAAGTATAAAGAAAGGCCTTCACCAAAAGTGACAAACTATAAACTACACTGAACTTACTTTTGGAACTGAATATGATTTAATTCCACAAATTATGAGATTTTGAGTGTTATAGCAAATGCAGATTTATGAGCATGACTTATAGCAAAGGCAATCCATCCATTTCGATTTTTCTTTCGAAATTAAAAGTTTCCTCAGGCTATGAGAACCATAATTTTGGTTTTCAATACTCTTCAAATAATCTTTATACAGAAATCATTTATTGTAGTAAAGTAAATGTAGAATTCACATTAGGATACTTTATAATTTCATGGATAATTTTTGAATGTATCTCTGCCTACGTTAAATTTATTTTACAATTTCTCATGGAGTGGGGCCTGAATGGTCGAGTGGCTAGCGCTCGGTACCACAGGTTTCGGGTTCGAGTCCCGGCGGTGCCATGGATGTGTGCAGTGGTTCGGAATCCACTTTAAACCGTAGGTCGCGGTCTAATAGGATCGTAGAGCGTTGCGGGGGCATTGTTACTCCGCGTCCGTGGCTTATCTTCAAGTTACACGCGCCCCCTGGGTAATGCAAAGTGAGTAAAGCCTTAAGGCATTCAAGACGTCCATGTCTATTTGCCAGCTGCATTGAAAAAGAAAAAAAAATAGTTTATTAGGCTTATCTACAATACACGCGTGGCTTATCTACAATAGATCGCGCTAGATATATTTTAAAAAATGAATGAAAATTATTTATAAAGGACTTTCTGCAATAGAGGGGGAAAAAGTAGGAATTGGTTTAAAAAAATTTTTTTTTTTATATATTACTTGTTTTGTTGTACTTCATATTTTCTAATCATCATTTTCAACTTAGAAGATGCAGCATCATACACATATAGAGCAGTATATTGGAAAAAATATTTGCAGCATAACATGGAATGATAAATTACAGTTCAGTTAATCTTAAAATATATTTATAAATTGTGTTTTTTCAATAGAAAAGATTAATTAAGTCATAGCGTAAAAATGAAGGTTTTCTTGACATTTTCTGCATGTAAGCGTGTCTACCTTTTAAGAAGATCTATGGCAATATAATTAGTGAAAAACATAGACATAACATGCAATGTATAAAACAAACTGAATTTTAAAGAAAATTTTTTAATTAATTATCGATCATCTCGAACTTGTGAAACATAACTTAAATAGGATTTACTTAGAAAACAACTTACAAAATTAATGCTAATTAGTTTATTGATGATGATGCAAGACAGGAGCACCCATAATTAGCCTTAAAAGTCTTATTTACGAAAGCCATCTTTGCTCATTTTTTTTCCAAGAAAAAAAGAAATCACTTTTTTTGGGTGAATTTCAATATTGTCTTCGGTAATCACCGTGACAAACAGACAAAGGATGACTTCTTATGGAATGTAATTATGTTGTCCACCTCTCTTCTTTTCCTACTTAACCTTTTTTTTTTTATGTTTTTTTCGTCGTCATGCCCTTGACACAACATAACATTGAATTTTCTGTAGTAGTAATGCTACAACGCTCAGCCTTGGCCTATTTGTTTGTCGATTATCCGAATTATGAATCTTTGTCCCTCGGAATTGTTCTTTTTTCGAACAGACGACTTTTTTCGTCAAAAGGTTACGCCTCCTATTCATAAAGGATGACACCGGCTATTGCCAAACGCCGGTTGCTAATTCTTACTCCCGTGACATACAAGTGAAAGGAACAGCTGGCGATGGACCTCTGAATGGAACAGAAGTGAAGAGAGAATAATCAGATCTTTTAGGGTGGCTTATTATATGTTTTAATTAGGCAGACACGGATCGTGGGAGTTTAATAATTCTTGTCAGAATACCTGATTTGAAAAAAAGACTAAATAAATATGTTCTTTTATTCGCATACGCAATCACTGAAAGAACGTGATTATTATTACACCATAGAACAAACGTTATTGTTTTGTTCTGTTTTTCGAAATTGATGGACTTTCCTTCCAACTTAAATGATAAAACGTCTGAAAGGAGTAAATATTTGAAGTGAATCTACAATGTTTCTGGGAAGATATTACAATTCAATAATAATTCCTGTAGATATTATTAAATTATTTAGGATCGCTCGTCAATTGTTACGAATTTACAAATATGAAACATATTTTACATCTTTAATACTGGAATCGTCTTAACATAACATTATAGCATACATAGGATACACCAGGGATGGGCAAACTACGGCCCTCCGGAAGGTTCTATCCAGCCCGCGGATAGGATTTTAATTTTAATTAGGCAAATTAAAAGAAATATATATTTATATATTATATATCCATCTCTTTTTATACTTGTTTGTTGTTATCTCAGTTGTTCCTACATATGCCAAAGTTAAGAGTTTTACAAATCATTATCGAAAGTAAGTTTCCCAAATTGAATATCTCACGCCCAGAAAAATCAGTGCTATGTTTGCTTCATCTTACATACGTGAACAAGTGTTTTCAACTATGAACCTTAGAAAGAATTATTTCAGAAGTAGACCGACAGCTGAGCATTTAGCCTCGTTCCTTAGAATCAGTACATCTCTCTTCGAATCTCAATAGAAGGAACTTTTAAAAATGAAATCGCAATTTCATTCATCTCATTAACATATTTAAATTGTAATACTTGTATACTGTTTTTAAAATTTTAGAAAAATTTATCTTTGCCCGGCAAACTTTTTTTTTTTTTCGAATTTTGGCCCCGCGACCTAAAAAGTTTGCCCATCTCTGGGATACACCATGGAACAAATGTTATTGGTTTATTTTATTTTTGTAAATTGTTGGACTTTCATTCCAACTTAAAAAAATAAAACATCTGGAAGAAGTAAATATTTGAAGTAAATCTACAAACAATGTTTCTAGGAAGATAATGCAAAGCAATAATTATTCCTGTAGAAATTGTTAAATTATTTATGACTCTCCAATTGTTACGAATTTACAAATATGAACCATATTATCTCTAATAATGGAATCATCATA
Organism: Caerostris darwini; assembly: GCA_021605075.1. Classification (NCBI taxonomy): domain Eukaryota; kingdom Metazoa; phylum Arthropoda; class Arachnida; order Araneae; family Araneidae; genus Caerostris; species Caerostris darwini. The sequence continues at coordinate 39,758 of BPLQ01011154.1, read as the reverse complement.
ACATAACGATATAATTCCAATTATCTTAACAAAAAAAAAGACAATGAAACATAGCATTATAATACCAATTATCTTAACAAAATAAATGGACAATGAAAAATAAATCATGCTTCTGAATGAATCTTCATAAAAACTTGCATTGTTAAGAAATTAGTGAAAAGAAATCAATTTTATCTGTCATTACAATGCAAAATGTGTTGCAAGTTGAGAAAGCAATTTAAAGATAATTTAAAATTATAAAGTATGAGTCCGCATTTTGCAAATTGAGGAATAAAGACAATTAGGAGATAGTCAAGACCTGATTATTTATCTTATTGGCAAAACTGGATCACCAATTACATTCAGTGTTTCTGATGATGAACGAGAATAATAGCTATTGTTTTACAAATCAATTTAAATTTCTCGAAGAGTTGTGAGAAAATTTTATTAAACATTCGTGCATTAGTATTTTATTTGGCGTAATGAAGATACTGTAGCAACATTATACTTGAAGTCTTTTACAAATTTTTGTACAATTTTTATGAAAATTGTTCTTTTTCTATAATTTTAAGCTTGTAATAAAATTGTAGAAATTGATTGATGATTTATTTATATATTTATTGCCTGGTGTAGCATTCAATGTCACAGATTTCGGGTTCGATTTCCTGCGGTGCCATGGATGCTTGTAGTGGTTCGGAATCCACTTAAATCGTAAGTCCCTGTCTAATATGACTGTAAAACGTTATGCCTAAAGTAAAAGTTATAATGCTTAATTAATTAAGTTATAGGGCGTAAAGCGTTGAACATAGGGCTAATAAATCTACCCAATAAAAAGAAAACATCACATGTCTCGAAATCTGCCTGTATTCAGACGGCCTTGGCCCACCAAGGGGCTGTTACCCAAATGAAGAGAAGACATTTTTTTGCAATTTTTTTTTAGGATTATGCTTTTTCTTGTTTATTATTATCTTTTTTATAATTATGTAAAACTTTTTTACACTTTTTAGAGATTACGATTTTTTTTTCATTCTCATATGAAGATTTTTTTTTTAATTAATTATTTTAAGGCCAATAAATCTTGAGATTTATTTTAACAAGAGAACACCAATTCAATGCTCCAGTTATGACTTTGAAAGCCATTTGAAGGGAAATTGTATCACATTTGAGTATCTTCTTCATTAGCGCAACAGCCTCTAGTGGGCCAAAGCTGTCTGTCCACCTCCATATTCCAAGACAGGAGATGTTTTCTTTTTATGGGGTAGGGTTATTATCCCTACTCCCAACAGACATATTAGACCGGTACCTAACGGTTTAAAGTGGATTACGAACCACTACATCCATCCATGACATCGCCGGGACTGGAACCCGAAACCTATGGCACCTACACCAGAGCGCTAATCACTCAGCAATCAGTCCCTATTTGAGTACTATAAAGTGAAAATTTTGGAAATCTCGCAATCTATCTATATGACAACAGCGAAAAAAGTATATCTCATAAAGATATATCCCTGGTAAAATTTTAAGATAATAATCTTAGGGGAAAAAATTGCTTAGGAAAATGACTGTTGCAATTTATATTTCTGCTACTGCATTACTGCATCGTCTGTAATTATCTACTTAGTGAAATACCTGCATCATCACAACATTACTTAGCTTCATTTTATAAGAAGCAATCAATACAAAAGATCCTTTTGTTAAAATCCAGTGTAGTGTGTAGAGAGAAGTTTTTTGTGCATTGTGTGCCGACGTGGAATTTCTGCCGATTCATCGAAAACCCGTCATGTTTAAAATACTACATCACGGCTAATTAGCATTGGATGGGTGAAACAAGCACTTGTGACTTTCTACTCGATGGTAATAAATCAAAAAGAAGGAAAAAAAAAACTTATAATGAAGATACTGTTCATAACATATTCATTGACAGAGTCGATCTATTTCCGGTCATGAAAAAAAAAGTGAACAGATTCTTATCAGAAGTAAAAATTCCTTGCAGATTTAAAAGAAAAAAAAAAAAAAGAAGAATATTTCGTTGAAGTTGCACTTTTAAAAGCTGATGCATTTCCTCCGGTAAGTGCTTTTTGAAAAGAACTGGGGGAAAAAATCACTAAACGCAGAAGTAAGATTTTGTGTATTGTTAAGATTTCTTTTTCTCGTTTTATATTTGCTGAAAGAAAAGGGAATATGTCGGTGTATTGATTTAAATAGCATTCATTGACAGCGACTAGTATGTATTTTTATGAAAATAAGTGATAGTTCTTTATCTTTTTACAAATATAAAAGGGATAATGTGTAGGAATTTAATTTAACAAGTGAATAAATCTATTATAACTACCACTTATTGTAGTTAATTAAAACTTCGTTATCACTAATCACTTCCATCATAAAGATATCTAAGAATTATTTTCATTCTTCATAACACTGTCATTAGAATATGTTACATATCATCATCAGTGGCGCAACAGCCCCATGGTGGGCCAAGGCCAAAAAAATTCAATTGGGATCGATTTATGAAATAAAGAAGAGTTTTATTTCCGTCAATATATTAATACTTTAAGGAAATTTTAAGAAACACATTCGATGCATATTTAAGAAAAATATTTGGAATATATTAAATCTACTGAAAAATAATATTTTTGATTATTAATTTCAATAGGTTAAATTTACTTTAAGACTAAAGAGATATTTGTTTGGGATAGAAAGCTTTTTACAGTCTTTAAAGCTATCTATTTATAACTATCACTTAACTCTGTCAACTTTCTGTTTTTAAAGCTCTCTATTTATAACTATCACCATCTCCTGTCTCGATATTTGCCAGTAGGCAAGTAGGCAAATAAACCATCTCCTGTCTCGATATTTGCCAGTAGGCAAGTAGGCAAATAAACCTCTCCTGTCTCGATATTTGCCAGTAGGCAAGTAGGCAAATAAACCATCTGTCTCGATATTTGCCAGTAGGCAAGTAGGCAAATAAACCATCTTCTGTCTCGATATTTGCCAGTAGGCAAGTAAGCAAATAAACCATCTCCTGTCTCGATATTTGCCAGTAGGCAAGTAAGCAAATAAACCATCTCCTGTCTCGATATTTGCCAGTAGGCAAGTAGGCAAATAAACCATCTCCTGTCTTGATATTTACCAGTAGGCAAGTAGGCAAATAAACCATCTCCTATCTCAAAATTTGCCAGTAGGCAAATTTTGAGACAAGAGATGGTATATTTTTACGGGGTAAAATTGTCAGTCCTACGCCCAACAGTCATATTAGATCGGGACCTACTGTTTAAAGTGGGTTACGGACCACTATAAACATCCATGGAACAGCAGGGACTCAAACGCGAAATCTGTGGCACCTAGCGCCAGAACGCTAGTCACTCGGTCATCAGGTTCCTATATTAGGCCACATACGTAATTTTTTTCATGTGTCTGAAATCATCTAATATATTTTCCCTTACATTAAAATCATAGAAAACCGTTAAGGATATAATGATGTCTAAAAGCAAAAGCATCGACATTTCTAGCGATATTCAATTTGAAAATTTAACGGTTTAAGTACAGTGTGAGCATTTTTTAATCAGATAATTTTACAGAAAGATATTTTGAGACAAATATAAAGTTTCAAATATTAATTTTTATTAAAAAAGGAAACAAATATAAAAGTTAAAAAGAATATTTATCTCCCTAAAAAATGTAGAAAGTTTTAAATATTAAAAAGACCTTATATCTCTTAAGCCTTAACGCAAATTATACCTAATGGAAAATAATAATTACAAATGTTATTTTTCATTAGATTTAACATGTGTTGAATATATTACTTGAATTTTTCTTTAGATATTAATATATTGATGAAAATACTTTTATACTATAATTGTACTGTACTTTACTTTAGAATCGATCCTAATTGAAAAAAATATATATTATAAATTTCATCATTTACAAAATACTTTTGTACTGTATTTTAAAACTGTACTTTACTTTAGAAATCGATCCCAATTGAAAAAAAATTTATATGTTATAAATTCTATAACCTTCAAAATACTTCATACGTTATACTACATTCTATTGTATATATTTTTACGAGATAGGATCTAAAAAACTCTTTTGACACTATTTTTTTTTTAAATTAATTAATATAAGAATTCCTAAGGTAGAATTAATGATTATATGAGCACTTATAATTTTATTAGTATAACCATTGAATGTTGACTTTTAAATATAATTTAGATAGTTATTATTGTCCTCATAGTTAACTACTCAACATAAGTTACTTAATTATTTCGTATACCAGTAATAGTTACCTGAGAAGTATTATAGGTATATATATATATATATATATATACTAGCAAAACCCGGCATACATTGTCCTGTCAAAAAAAAATGCATTGTAGAAATTTAATTTACATATCTCGAATATATTCTCCATGCTCCAATATTTGTGCATACTAATTTTCATGGATATCGTTTGAACGGTATAGAAGATGAAATGCTGCAGCACCCTCTGGTGGCAGGTGACAATAAAGTGAATAGCGCGGTCACATTTTCCATATTCGAATACATATTATAACCAATTTTCATAGCGACTGATTGAACGGTATAGAAGTTGATAGACTACATCACTATATGGTGGCGGCTTACAACAAAGGTCATAGCATAAAAACATTCTCCGTGTTTTGTCAAACACACACAAAATTTTATCAAAATCGGTCTAATAGTTTAAAAGGACTTCATTGACAAACACACATACAGAAGAATTATATCGATTGCAGTGCCACCTACCGGATCCAATTGCGAATCCGGGGTGAGCCAGCCCGTGGCCCGCCTTGACATTTTTCCGGCCCATGAGATTTATCACACTTCTACAAAATATATTTACTTTATAATGGCCAAAGTATATTGTAGCAATGTATTAAAAAAATACATTATGTGTGCATCCACATATTCAAAAATTAACTGTCGAAATGTTAATTAAAAAATTAATTATGATTTTAAAAGAAATATTCTTGAGAATATATGACAGATATTGCCTGTTTTATTTAATTTCATAGAATAATTAAATTATATTCTGCGAACTCATGAGGCGCGCGCATCTTGGAACATCTAATATAGCATGTTGTAATATGAATATAAAAATGTCTATAGTGGGTCTAAATCTAATATGGGAATATATAATTTCTTATGCGGCCTGTGAAGTTATGATGCATTTCCAAGTGGCCCGCAAGATCATTTGGGCTGGCCACCCCTGATCTAAACCATCCAGGGACCCATCCAGTGACTGTAAAACACACAAAAAAATTCATCAAAATCGGCCACGCTGCTTAGGAAGAGTTCAGTGACAAACACATGTACGGAAGAATTATATATATATACGAGTAAAAATCATTCAAACGATTAAGATATATTTATCAAATTATTATATAAATAGTTCGATATGTATTCGATCCTGTTTTTGTCCATTATATATATATAATATATATAACGGATAAAAAGCGGATCGAATACTCAGGAGAAATTTCCTATTGTTATTATTCTTATTGTTATTATTTTAATTATTATTCGTCATATTTGACAAGAGGGTATATGAATAAATAAGATCTGCAGAACTCATAGATAAAAAAAAAATTATGCATACAAAAAGAAACTTTCTATCGCTTTGTATTAACAATAAAAAAAAAAAAAATTTTTTTTTCCTATCTCATTTGAGAACAAACCATAGGAAAAAAAATCTCTATTGTTATCTTTCAGAGTGAAACAAAAAAAAGATTCACTTGTATTTTCATCGCATATTCATTCGCGAAGAATAAAAAAAACAAAGAATGTTTCAAAATGGCAACTATTTTTTCTTCTTCCTCTTTCTATAGTATATCTTTCTTTTGTTCGGATCTGCTAGGGCAACAACTACGTTTAATCTACTTCATTCAAGAAAAAGAACAAAACAATCATTGCCCTCACAATCACGAAGAAGAAGAAAAAAAAAAGAACAACTACTTACAAAAATAGAAGTTGCATAATATTCTTATCTACGACTTCTTAATTAAAAATTCAAATGGTGTATTCCAGTGTCGTCGTCGTTCGCTTTTTTGATCACAACTACGAAACTAAAAATATTCTATCGAACTCTAAACAATCGACATTCGATTACGACATGGATTATTTTATTGATGGCATTGCTGTGTCATTTCCTCGCGTAGTAAATTAATTCACTTTTTGGTTCCAATTAGGCGTAGATGAGTTCTTCAACGCATGAGGTTTTCTACAAGGACATGTGGTTTTGCTCTGGTCTGTATGTAGTAAAGACCCCTGAAGTGAGTGGAAGAAAAACTGTTACGTAACTCAGCACGCTGGCCTGGCGTGATGATGTTGACTTTCAAAGAATTCTTGAATTATTCAACAGGCAAAGGATGAGTCTCCATTAGAAATTTGAATATTCTCTCCACGTAACATTCTGTATGAAGCATCAATGAATGAAATCGATTCGAACTGCGCGATTCATATTGAACCCGAATTGAACTCGGTTCTTGTAGAACAGAGGTGGCCAATCTGCGGCCCGTGATATTAATCACACTATTAAAAAATACGTTTATTTTATAATGGCCAAAGCAAAGAAAACCAATGTACTAAAAAAATACAATATGTGTGCATCCATATACTCAAAAATTAATTCGTAATTAATTAATTAATTAAATTAATTATTAAAATTAAACTTAAAAATTAATTTAAATTAAAATTAAAATTAATTGTCGAAATTAGGAGAAAAAATAGCTTTGATTTTAAAATAATATTCTTGCGAATATAGGACAGATATTGCCTGTTTTATTTATGAGTTTACAGTTATGAAGATCGCAGAATAATTAAAATATATTATCCGAACTCACAATGCGCGCATTGATTTGCAAAAGCTAAGTGAAAAAATGGAGAAACAAATATCACACTAGGAAAATAAATATTTTTAATGGTTTAATTTTTTTTATTTCGCTTATATTTATATATTTTTTATATTTCATTTTTAGTGTTATATATTTCTTTACAATGTGCGTTTAGTATCAATATTATTATGTTATCTATGGTTACATGTACGAATAATAGTAAACATAATAATAATAACTCATTACATATCAAATTTTCACTCCAAAAAAATGTCTATAGTGGGTCTAAATCTAATATGGGGATATATAATTTTATATGGGGCCCGCGGAGTTAGGATGCATTTCGAAAGTGGCTTGCAAGATCATTTGTGTTGGCTATCCCTGGTGTAGAACGTTAATTGAACTCGATTCATGTAGAATCTCGAACTCCTCAATAACTTTACCAGCTTTTTTTTTTTTTTTCTAATTGATCAAGAATAAAACTAGAACTATTTTATTAATCTATTTTAACAATTATTTTTCTTCATTTTGGCTTTCCATTTTCTATTTTATTAAACTATTTTAACAATGTATTAGTAAAAATTTATCAGTCGTATACGAATGTTGTTGATACTAATCCCCCTGGTGCAGGCTTACACCAGGTCCAGAAGCCTCCACTGGTCCATGGCTAAGGGTAATATGCAGCTTCACTTTAGCGAGATACCACGAGGGCTGAAGACTGACTAAACCTCAGGACATCATCAACAATCATATTAGTCCGAGACCTACGATTTAAAGTGAATTCCGAACCACTACAAACATCTATGGCATATAGCGCTAATCATTCATCCATTCAAGCCCATATAGGAATGTTACATGCAACGATTGTAAATGACCTTGTAATGTATGGTTACAAGCTATTAATAGTTTAATCTTTATATAAAACTAGCAAATATAATCTCGCACTGCCCGGTTTGTTTAAACATAATTTATTAAAATTCAATAACTTTTAATGAAATAAAATATTAATTGCAATTAGAACATTTTAAAAGATTTAAATTAAGATTTATATGCTTGTAAAGGAAAAAAAACTTTCTTTTCATATTCCTTTAAATATTTTAAGCATTTATAAAAAAGTCTTCGTCATCAATTTAAGCTTTCACTTAATCTTTCTTAATTGAATTAATTTATTATTTCATCATCTATTTCAGAATATTTTAATTTAAAAACATATGCATAAAAAAAAAAAGGGTACATTTTTTTTTTTTTTTTAAATCGAGAAATTAAGCATTGACACTGTTATAAAACGATATTGCTACGAAAGTAAATTGCAACAAGATATTGATATTTCTATTATTTTTTTAAATATTACAACGATATAAAATGGGGTCTAATGGCTTAGTGATTAGCCCTCTGGCGCTTGGTGCTCCAGGCTTTTCAGGTTCGAATACCGGCGATGCCATGGGTGTTTGTAGTGGTTGAGAATCTTCTTTAAACCATAGGTCCCGGTCTAATACGACAGCATATCATTCCACAGTATATCATTCCTAGTAGTATATCGTCCACAGTATATCATCAACTGTATATCATTCCCGGTCTAATATACCTTAAGCTGAAAAGTAAAAAGTAAAAAAAAAAAAAAACCTACTGTTTCGGAATCTGCCAGTAAGCAGACAGCCATGGTCCAACAAGGACTGTAGTGCCAGAGAGTTAGTTAATACTATGTTACAATTATGTAATGCCTTATTAAAACCAGAAATTTTAATGAATTAAAAAAAAAGAACTAATTAGATTTTTTTTTCACTACGAACCAGATCAAAAACTAATAAACCCAGAAATAAAACAAAATTGAACTTATCAGTTCTTAATAGTCTTTAAATTTTAATGAAACATACACTCGTGCATACAAGTTCTGATTATACGAGTTAATATGCATCAAGCTCAACCTTAAATAAGCAGAAAACTCTGATAAACCGGATTTACAAAATAGTACTGAATAAGATATGAAATATAAATTGACACACAATTAGCTATGTTTTTATGGTATTACATGTACTTACAATCTTTATGATGAGGAATAAAATGTATGTTCATATGAAGTTGAAATTTTCATTGTTAGTGGAATGATAAACAATTTCTTGCTTCAATGTTAACCTATTATATAAATATCATCAGAATTGCAGGCAAAACCTCTTCCGCTGCTCAACGAATTCAATGACTTTTTTCAATGGAATTTAAGACTATCGGAATGTGACCTTTACTTTTGATGGACATTGTTTTTGTCATCACTGCTCTATTATTCGAAGTGCTTTAAACCATTTGTGCAATCATATCATCTACAATTTACTTGCTATTCATCTGATTGCCAGATTCGCGAGAAGTAACATGTCCCAGAATTGCACATGCACCAAAATGCACGTTCCCTGCCCTCAAGAATGTGAAATAACTCCTTTGTTGTTATTCCCTTTTCCAAATGACCATGCGTTGCAGTTGTTTAACACTGGAATGTAAAACAAAAGACGTAAACATCCTTAGATCAAATTTAAAAAAAAAAAAGTTTTTCAGTAACTTTGTTACAGCGGAAACTCGATTAAGCAAGGCTCGGATCGTCAGAAATCTATTGCATGTGTTCGTACAATAACAAAGGATACTTTGTCATATCTTGAAAAAAAAATAATATAATATAAACTACAAATGCAATTTTCTTCTAATATGATTAAAAAATTAGAGGAAATTTATCAGAAACGCAGCAATTCTACAGCGAATATTGAGAAATAGGGAATTCTTCGTAAAATAAAGAACATATTTAATAATTTCATTGTCGGTAGGTCGAGTTTCATCTGTAAAATAAGCTTTCATCATCATCATCATTAGCGCAACACCCCCATGATGGGCCACGGCCATCTGCCTACTGGTAGATTTCGAGACAGATGTTTTTCTTTTAATGGAGACAGGGTTATCAGCCATACGCTCAACAATCTTATTAGACCGGAACCTAAAGGTGATTTCGAACCATTACGAACACCCATGGTATCGCCGGTACTCGTGTCCGAAACCTGTGGCACCGATCGCCAGAGCGCTAGTCACTCGGCTGACAAGCTCCTAAGATAAGTTTTAGAATTTTAAATTACTTTTGGTAATGAAGTATTAAATATATTTAGGGACTTGTACGGTTTTTCTCCATTACTATATATTTACATGGACTGAAGATTTTCGCATATTTATAGTAATAAACAAAACTTCTTTACTGAAACTAAAGTTGTATTCAGCAAAGAAGCTGAATACATCTCACAAAATTTCAGCTCATAAGAATTAAAAAATATCGAGGGCTAGCGCTCTAACTCGAACAAGAAATCTGTGCCATCGAGTAGCAGAATATATTGGATTCACATACTGGATATGATTAGAATAACATCGAGTTTCCGGTTCCCCAGATCAACAACCTTCTTGTCAGTTCAGAAACAAAATTTGGACTCATCAGCAAAGAATAAACCTGTGTTGACTTATTTTCTAACATAGGGGTCTCCAAACTACGGCCCGCGGGCCAAATCCGGCCCGCCAGTGTCATCAATCCAGCCCGTGACAGCGAATAGCTTACTGTTGCTGTAATAAGTTGAATAAAAAAACACAGAATGATAATAACTCGGTTTTATTTTCTTGCTAGGTAAAGCTTAATGACAAGCATAATACGCAGAAAATTTAACTTAAGCATAGCAACTAACAAATAATTGAAATGAATCCCACTAATATTATAAACTAGTAAACATCCCGCGGTTACCCTCGGTAGTTATGTTGGGGTAAAGAGTATCGCATATGTATGTATATCGATGTTTGGAATGTATATATCCTGAATCGAACATATGATTTTTAACCTCAAAATCCCTCAGGAACGGAAAAGCTAAATTAACGCGAATGAAACCGCGGGGTATCCACTTGTAAAAAAATACTAATGAGATTTGTGTAATTGTGATTTTTCACTGACAATAGTTTGTAGTTAGCAAGTATATGCTTGCTCAGAGCGCGTACTCTGCGACTGGTCTAGAAATTATAGATAATGGCAGAAAAATTAAAACGGTTTTGGCCCTTGGTACTTACTGGGGGAAACAGTATGGCCCTAAAGCTGGAAAGTTTGGAGACTCCTGTTCTAACATAATGTGCCAAATAAAATTTGTCATTTGAGTGGGGTACTGTAACATACACAGTCATTGTTGGACATCTTACCCAGAACCCTCTTCCGTAAGTCATTTTAGCACAGTTCATCTGAATACCAACTTTTTATTGGCTGCTGCAAGAGAACATTGAGATTCACCCTTTCAGCCAGCTGCAAAATCATCTACGACATTTGAAGATGTAGATCTTGCTAGATTTTGTTTTTAAAAATGCATTACAAAGTCTATGCATTACATTCAATTATCTTGCTATATAGAACTGACTCTGATCCACTTCTATTGCAGTTTCCATTCAGGAACTACGCATCTTTAAGGCTTGTTTTCGGTTGAATATACTAATTGCTATACTAATTGAATATCATATTCTGGTGTAGTATTACTTTGCGCAATTTTTATGAACATTTACTTATTTTTGGCCGTTTAATTTCAATTTTTCTTCGTTAATTTCTGAAACCAATGTACTTTAAAATATAATTTTCAAATTTTTTTTGTAAAACAAACTTTCTTCTTATAAATAGATTTATATGTTATCCAATAGTGCAATTGTTTTCTAACATTGACAATGGACCAAAATTCAGATTCATTTAAACCTTTTATCCTACATTTATGCTTCAGAAATTTTATTCTCCAATAATTTTATGGTGATCAATTTTATAGGAAGAAAAAAAAAGTTATTTTCAATATAATACAATCAGCACATTATGTACACACAATATGTACATTATATCAATATATTATTTTCAATATTAGAGAAAAATAAACATTCTTCTAAGCATAATTAAAGAAACATAACAGTTGTGATCGTTGGAAAGAAGCCGAATTTTAACATAAATAGACAAAATTCGATGCACATTCTATACCAAGGATGGGCAAACTACGGCCCACCGTGGATAGAATTTTAATTTGCCGGTCTGAGGCAAATTAAAAGAAATATATATTATATATCCATCTCCTTTTCTACTTTGATTAAATATTTTTTTTTCTTCCTTTTTTTCAAAGGACAGAAAAACTAAAACTTAATATGTTTGCTGGGCAGCTAGCTAAGAACGACTTATCTCATTTCCCGAGGTTAAATTCAATACCCTCAGTAAATAAAGAGCAGCTTAAGCATTATGAAGATGGCTTGAAAAAACTACATTTTAAGTTCGAACGTAGATTTCAAGAATTCAGTACCATTCAAACATAATTCGATATTTTTACTATGCCTTTCAACGTAAATTGTGAAGCAGTGGGGTCAGATTTGCAGGTTGAATTAATTGAGTTGCAATCTAACAATCATCTCAAGCAGTTGTTTCTAAATATGCCAAAGTTAAGAATTTTACAAATCATTATCGAAAGTAAGATTTCCAAATTTAATATCTCACGCCCAGAAAATCAGTGCTATGTTTACTTTATCTTATATATGTGAATTAGTGTTTTCATCTATGAACCTTAGAAAGAATTGTTTCAGAAGTAGACTGACAGATGAGCATTTAGCCTCGTTCCTTAGAATCAGTCCATCTCACTTCGAACCTCAATATAAGGAACTTTTAAAAATGGCGTTGCAATTTCATTCATCTCATTAACATATTTAAATTGTAATACTTGTTAATTATTACAATTAAATATTGTATTATTATTACTATATTTGTATATTGTACACAAATAAAATATTTAATCAAAAAGTATTAAAAAAATATTTAATCAAAGTAGAAAAGGAGATGGATATATAATATATATTTCTTTTAATATGCCTCGGACCGGCAAATTAAAATTATATCCGCGGGCCGGATAAAACCTTTCGGTTTGCCTTAGTTGGCCCGCGGGCCGTAGTTTGCCCATCCCTGCTATAGACTGTGCATCGAATTTTGTATTACAATTTAAATATGTTAATGAGATGAATTGTAATAATAATAATTAATTCGAATATATATTGTTTTTTAAATTTTAAAAAAATTTATCTTGGCTCGCCAAACTTTTTTATTTCGATTTTTGGCCCGCGACCGAAAAAGTCTGCCCATCCCTGTTTTATACCGTTGTGTGCTGGGAAATAAAAAAAGGCCTGGAACCATCTCATATTCTTAAATGCCAATTCTTCTTTCCAATTTCCCCTATCTTAAATTTATAACATAACTTTTTAAATCCCCTTTAAAACTGAAAAACATGTTATGCAATATATAAAACAGAGCTCCCATGTGGGCATCTACGGAAATGAAATTGCTGATCTGCTCGCTAGGGAAGGTTGCGAACTTCCCAAAGCTTCTTCTTCCAATCTGTTAGCTTCAGAAGTTCATTCCATGACTTTAGCCAGAGTGAATACCGCTTGGAGGTCGCCACCAATTCATGCATGGTACGCCGCTAAATATCCTGGTATGTCCTTGCAGTGCTCCTGTCCTAGATCTGCTCAAACTGCTTTAGCTAGACTAAGGACTGGCCACACTAAGAGTTCGACCTTCAATGGAGACGAGAAGACATATACCCTTTGTCATTGCTCGGCCATCGCGTCTCCCTCTCATCTCATCTATTGTATTGGTGCCTCTGTGAGGCAACTGTTGAATGAGAGGAGGACCGTTTACTATCTATTGATGTAGCATGATCTACTGGACTTGGTTTAGGATTCTAAATCAAGGGGATAAGCAACAGCAACAACAACATAAAACAGAGCTTGATTCGCAGAATGGAACTTAGTCAATCAAAAGACAGAAATGAGTTTCACAAGATTGGGGGGCCTAAAATTATGCCTTCCAGGTTATACATCACTGAGCATTGCAGGCAGAAAATTATGGCAAATAATTCACATCAAACAACTCTTTTATATAAATTTCATTAATACTTAAGTATTAAATTTTAATATTTATTTCATTTTATTTCACTTTGCTTTCCAATGATAGTTGATGCAATTTAATATAAATCTATGTAATATTTAAAGTTATGCAAGATTGTTAGAAAAAGTAATGAAATTTAAAAATTACACAATGACCAATATAAACCACAATAGTTTGTGAATATTTAACTTGATACTTTTAAAAACAAATCTTTTCTAAGAATTTTCAAATGCAATTCATGAAAAGAAGTTTAATTCCTATGCAACAAAGTTTTTCCACATGACAGTTTTTATTATTACTAAATATGTATTAAGTTTTATTAAAAGTTACGTAAGATTGTTAGAAAAAGTAATGAAATTTAAAAATTACACAATGACCAATATAAGTCACAATAGTTTGTGAATATTTAACTTGATACTTTTAAAAACAAATCTTTTCTAAGAATTTTCAAATGCAATCATGAAAAGAAGTTTTAATTCCTATGCATCAAAGTTTTTCCACGTGACAGTTTTTATTATTACTAAATATGTATTAAGTTTTATTTCTTTTATCAATATCTAATATTATTTTCTCTAAAGAAATGTCTGTGTTCCATATATTAGTTTTAATATATTTCTTAAATCCTAGAATTCTTTTAACAATGTTGTGATCTTTTTTTTTTTATATATAGTTTAACATTTTTAATCTGATCGAGAAAACAGTTCATCTGGTTTTGTTTTAAAAAGATCAACAATATACTATATAATGTAAATTGATTTTTTTTAAATTTGACAATTTATTTTTTTCAAAGTAATTTTAAATTAAAAACGAATCTTATCCAAGAAAAAAATTTGTGGAAAATACTTTATTGCTCCAGACTTATTTTCTTTGTCTCCAAACACGTGAGGTATGAGAAGGAGCTACGGTGTTTTGAAAAGTTAACTGCAACCATCAAAAATGTTTACAATTGTAAAGAATAAAACACTTAATAATATTTTTAATTATAAAGTAATGTTTCTGAAAATAACCACATAACTAAATAATTGAAAAATAAATTATAAGTTTCTTACTAACATATAATTCATAATTCCTCTACTTATTTAATAAAATTAAGTTATAAAAATTGACATATTTCAACAAAAACATTTCATTTTAATATCTAAAATAAAGCAGAAAAAAAATGAAGATATTTTATAATTAACTTTCTTTAAAATATATTTATTCAAAAAGAGGAAACTTATTAATTAAAAAATTATTGTTAATTTACTTTATAATGTTGTACTGACTTACAAAAAATGGCATTACAAATGTAATTGCACTCAATTTGTTTAATGTATTTATTTTCTTAATTTAATGCATCAAAATATCTTATCTTTATCTTAATTATTATATAATTATCTTTATTATTATATTCATTAAAATTTAATAATCTTTTTTTCTTAAAATAATCTATAATCTAATTAAACAGATTAATCTAATAGATCTAATTAATTAATTAAATAGATTAACTTAGTTTATTTTAGTTCATCTTTATAATAATTTCATTAACATATTTTTAACGATAATACTTTAAAAAAATATTAATATATATGATGATTATAACATGAAATACGAGATTTATAATAATAATAAGCTAAATAATGTAATTATCAACATTATGTTTATAAAGGTAAAACAAATGGCAAATCATGTATTAGTCATTATTGAAACCCTTAAAAATGACCTGCACTCTCAGAAATGTAATTTCAATAATAAAATTATCGACATTTTTATGATTTTATTGTGAAGATTCA
Source organism: Caerostris darwini (assembly GCA_021605075.1). Taxonomy (NCBI): domain Eukaryota; kingdom Metazoa; phylum Arthropoda; class Arachnida; order Araneae; family Araneidae; genus Caerostris; species Caerostris darwini. The sequence continues at coordinate 24,204 of BPLQ01011154.1, read as the reverse complement.
TAACATTGAACAATAAAAAATGCTTTTTATATAGTAAATATATATTTACATTAAGAGCACTTATTAAAAATTATATAGTTTTTTAAATAAAATGTCTTAAATACATTTCATAACTTTGCTATGAAACTATTTCATTTTAAATCAATAATGTAAAAATATTTTACTTGAAATATCAGATTTAATTGAAATATTTGATAATGAAATAATGGAGTTCAGTTAACATACTAGTGTAATTTGAAGTAATAAATAAAAAAAATTACAAAAAATTAAATATTTTGAAAAAAAAATATTTATCGGAGATAAAGCAGAACTAATTATAAATGTTAGTAAAATAAAAACTTGATAAAATCTACAGTATTTTAAAAAATAGTTGCAATATTTTTGTAAAATCACTTTCTTTTAACTTCTACATTATACACATTTAATGTAATTATCATTAGATATTTTAATTTTGAATCCTAAAAAGTCATTTAAACTGTATTTAAAAAAATTTCTCATGAAATATTTAACACTCTAAAATTCTTATTAAGAAATAATATTTCTCAAAATGTATTTTTTTTTTTTTTTTTTTTTAATTTTCTATTACAATAAACAAAAATTACATTCAAACATAAATTCTTTTAATATTTGTACATGTTTGTATAGGTTTAAGAAAAATTTTAAAATGATCGACAAAAAAAATTTATTTTCACAATTTTTTTATTTTTTATTTTCATATCTTTTACAATGAGATATGCTTGATGAATAATTGAAATAAATTTTTTATTTCTGTTAAATATGTGAATAACTTCTTAATACCTTCCTTCCTTTACAAATAGGGAAGAAAAATTTTATAGTATTTGAAATTTTAAAAAAAAGATACACTTTAAGATTATTTTTTATTACTAATAAATTGTAGAAAACATTAAAAACTTTCATCGTAATTTTAAAAATAATTTTGGTATATGCAGCAGCTTCAATATGTTTGTAAAAAACAATTAATTCTAATTTAAGAACTTTTGCAGGCTTTCTTGTATGCATCTAAAATATACTGTGCAACATCATCTACCCCTACCATATGTTTAGCTTGAATAAAAACTGTTGGTCCATTTTGACGCATAACATTGGCATCAGATTTCATGACCTAGAAATCAGAAAAAAAATATATATAAATCAGCAATGCAAACATTATACCACATTGAAATATATTTTATAAATGCATAAGAAGCACAATATAATAAATTTTAAAAAATGGTAATAAAATTAACAATAACGTTGAAAATCAACTTAACATTCTATGTTTGCATAAATAAAATGCAACAAAGTTTAAAAAAATTATATGTTTTTAACAATTTCTAATAAATGAAATATTTATTACTGTGCATAGATCATGATATAAGTTTTTTTTTTATTTGTTTGTTTGAGAAGATAATTTATTCTTATACAATGAAAATTAAATTTTTAAAATCTATCAACACATAAAATATATTTTAGCTAACGTTTATCAATATATTTTTGATTTCAATAGAAATAGGTCACTATTTTTTTACAGAATTATATTATCATTTATAGATTGATTAACTTACAAGACATTAAATGAAGGTTAAAAATTTTGACCGATTTCATACCAAAAAACATTTTAAAGCATTATAGAAAACATAAAAACATCACAACAATTTTGATTTCCCCTTCATCTCTATCTTTTTTTTTTTTTTTTTTTTTTTATCATACATTATGCAATGATAACACATATTTCAAATTTCTAACATATTACATAGCGACTAAAATTTAATAATAAAGGTTGTTAAGCAATAAATAATAACATACAAAAAACAATTTCAATATTTTTCAATGAAATATCTTATATTATAATATTAATTTCATTTTTAACAGATATTTCACCACTTAAAAATAAATATTTAATTTAATGGAAGAATTTTAAGGTTATGTTAAAAGCCAAAGGAAACTAAGACAACTTTTATTAAATAATAATCTATAGTCCTTATAAAATATGGTCAATATATTTTTTCATAATATTTTGTTAATAAATTAAATGTTTTTGAGAAAATTTCCTTTTTTTAGTAATTTTTGTCAGAATTATGTTATACACTAATGTAAAAAACAATAAACACAATTTTTTTTATAAAAATTTTACTTAAAAACATTGCATCGTTTTGATTTGTATTTACTGGCAATACATTATTGTCATCTACATATGTCCCCCCCTTTTTTTTTACCAGTAATATGTTCTGCTGCTTGATAAGCAAATTTATTTTAGGAAGAATTAAAGTGCTAACAAGCAGTTAAGAGATACTAATATTATTTTATAAACCTTTTTATTCTCCTTGAGTAATTTTTATTTAGGATTTGTTATATATTTAAATTTACAGAATCAAACATTTTTTAATAATGGTCAAATAAATGTGATTAAACAATGTAGACTCTTGAACAAAATATTTGACATAACTAGGGACCCCTTTTGCCAATTAAATGTATGGGACATGATAATTAGCCAAAATTAAACATCACAAAATGTAAATCTAAAGTTATAATTTAGTATTGTTTGTTGAAAGCATTACAGAATGAGATAGGGAATTATTAAATTTTCATAAATGTACACAAGCATGTACCTATATAAAAAAAAAATTCAATAATTACTAATATACAATTCGAAACCATTTATAAATCCTACAGTCCTGATTTTTTAAACATTTCATAACCATTTTCCTGCATAAAGCCTATTTAATCATTTCACAGCAATATAGGCTATAAACATAATTAATTTCTATAAAATTAATCAATTTCTATGGTGCATTGTTTCCCAATATTTTTGAAAAGAGGAGTCAAATGTAGTATTTTAAATTGCTAAAATAATAAATAAACATATGAATTATTTAAAAGATAAAATATCTCTTCATATAATTTAGTTTATATTGCATATATGTAATTGATGATAAAAATCATAATTATTGAAGAACAATTAATATCCTATTTTTTCAAAACAAGTCAAATATATATATACCTCAAGACTAGCACCAACAGCTGAAGCCAAATCACATTTATTAATTACTAACAAATCACTTTCTGTAATGCCGGGTCCTCCTTTACGTGGTATTTTATCACCACCTAGAACAAATATAGTGCTCAAATAATAATCAATAAAATAAATATATCTATTTAATATCTAATAATCCCTTTATTAAATAAAAATAAATACTTTTGAAATAAAACCTTAAAATAATTTTCAAAATTCAAAGATACAAACAAACTGTTATTTAAATATTATAACCCTCAACAATCACAAATTTTAATTCTTATGTATGAAAAAATGAAAAAAAGTTTATAGATAAATTTCATCGATTTTAAACACAATTTTTGCTTCAATTAACAGAAATAATACTAAGATTAGTGTAGCTTCAATGCATGAAGATCAATCCAATAAAAACTAAAAGTGTCTTAAAATTTTGCATTAGTGTTGGCAGAAAAGTGTAGCATCTTCATAGTATCAGTATAAAAATGAAGAATAGCATTTTGTTAAAAGTTTTTTTTAAAGTGAAAATGTAAATCCTATAGGAACTAATCATCAAAGTGAAATATAATGCTACATGTTTATCACAACAAGTATATGAGTGAAGTAATAAATACAAAAATGGTGCAATATCAATGAAACATGTTCCTCACCCTGGTAAAAAATAACAAGTTGTAAACACAGGGGAATATTGCTATTGAAACATTAAAAAAAGAAAAAATTGCCAAGCCAACGAGAATGAAACTGCCACAAATATACTTTGGTTTTGATCGAATGAAAAATAATAAGAGTGGCATGCAATTGATTACACAGCAAATCAAAAGAATTTTTTTTTTAAATTAAAATTAAGGTACTTTGTAAATATTACAGAACTTGTTTTGAGCATGAGGGGGAACATTTACGAAAATTATTATATGTATAAATTTGCTCAACAGACTCTAGACATTTTTTAGGATTTCATTTAACTAACTTTTGTCTTTAGTACATTCATTGAAATTTGAGATAAAAAATGCAATTAAAATAATAAAAACTTAACTAATTATTACTGACAATATTATAATGTAGTAAAAAAAGGAGAGAATACAATAAATCAAGTACATTCATAGTAACTATTTTTAAACTGCCTAAGATATATAAACAATGGTTTTAATTAATATTCATGTAAACTTTAAATAATAAAAGAAAAATTTTTTAAAGGACTATAAGGAAAATATATTTTTGAAGATACTACAAAGAATTTTAGAATATTTACTTTGTTTTAATCCTTAATTATGGCAAAGTTACTAGATATAATAATTAAGGCATTAAAGATGATATGTTTAAAATTACAATTTGTTTTAAATTTAGATTTTCAAGATTTCAAGCAAATTAAAAATTTTTTTGAATTCTTGATAAATTATAAAGACCTTCAAGATCACCCTTAAATATTCTACGTCTTACATGCAATCTACTATTATATTGAAAATCCAATTTGTGTAACAAATACCTGAATACATAAAAATTAATTAATTTTAATTCTTAAAAGGTTTTTCTTATAAATTTAAAAACTTTTTTCATTTCCATTTACAAAAATTAATTGCTTTAAATAAAAAATATAAAGCTACAGCAAAATCAAATAATACATTAAAAAAAATTACCTGCAACATCAATTACATATATAATGTAATCTGCTAGATCTCGACTAAAATTAGCTGCTAGATTATCACCACCAGATTCTAGGAAAACCATTTCTGGCTTATATTCTTTAGTTAAATCTTTAACAACTTGCAGATTTAAAGAATAATCCTGAAATATTAGAAAAATGCATGAAAATGTGGCTCATTTCAAAAAAAAATTTGTGATAAATATTTGAAATATCTTTAAACTAAAAAATAGTTTTCAATAATGTTATTTTTTCAAAAACTATTGCTAAAAGGGACAATTTGCATAATACTAAAAATTTAATCATGTTCTCTCTTTTTATTTCAATACAGATTCTCATTAAAATTTTCAAAAATATTCCATACATAATAAAGATAAAATACTTTTTTATTTTCAATCAAAATTTTAATACAAAATGTAATGCATTTGTATATAAACAATTAAGATTAATAATTATAGATTTTGATTTTTTTATATTTTAATAAAATTATTTTAAATAAAAAATATTATTAGTTTTCATTTCTTCATACAAACATTGATAATGAAATATATTTTATATTTATAATCATAATATCAAATGTAATAATACCTGCTTTTTATATTTAAATCTAATTAATAATTATAAATACCATAAAATGTATGATTATTATAATTAATTGATAGAAAATAGATCAATATAATATAATGATTTAAAATTCTGAAAAAATAAGATTTTCCAAATAGATATAGACAACATACATATATTTTAAAAGTGTTAAGGGTTAGAACTGCATCAGAAGATAAAAAATTGACAAACTTCTCTATACAACATATACTATAATAGGGTATGAAACAAGTTATCTTAGAAATCAATAAAAGTTAAAAGAAATTACCAAAACCTAAAAGAACCCATTTTAAAATATCCTAGGGATATATATTCGTTGATAAAAATATTCTCACAATGTTATAATTAATTTCTTTTGGGTTTGTACATTTCTTTTAGGCTTTATACATTTCTCGGATTGTATTATAGAGATGAAAGAACAAATTTCAAAAAACAGAATAAAATAAACGACAAACTTTAGAAGCACAATTATTCTAACATAGCCATGAAATAACACATAATTTAGAAAAAATAATGCATCTTTAAGTTGCTATCATCAAAATAGAATTACATAAAAAAAAAATAGAAAACTCAGAAAAAATTATTCTAGAGTGGTTGGAATAATTTATTCAAAATTTATATATGCATATGCATGTGTGTGGGTATTTTTAATAAATTATACTTTTTTGTGTGTGTGTGTGTGTAGGGAGTGTTATTGTCTTCATCTGGTATTGCAACTTATCTCATACTATTCTATTGTTTGTTTTTTCTCTCCGTTATGGAAGTTATCTTACAAACTTTCACTTATGAAAGTTTTCTGACCGTTTAAAAGCATTTGCCTCTCACATTTAATAACAATAACTAATAATACATTTCTAAAAGCTATTTGGCTTCAATGCAGTTTCTATAGCTTACCACCTATTTAGCATTAAAGAATTTTGCATCAATTACTTTAGTCTCCTTCTAGTCACCATTTCAGTGTAAATATACAAACTTTTCTATACTTTCATAATTTATTTTGTGCCTGTAGAATATTAAACAGTTTTCTTAGAACATTCTTATAATTTCCCGTTTTTTTTTTTTTTTTTTTTTTTTTTTTTTTTTAGCTTCAGTGGTATGCTTATTAAACCCTATTTAAAATCTTTGGATTGTTGAATCCTATTTTTTATATTAAATCTTGTCATCATAGAGTTAGGTCAAGATGATGGACATCTTTTAAACTATATTGTGCATTGAGCAGAAACACTAAGTAACATTTTTAATAAGCTGGAACCTATCTGGCCCATGATTAAGGTTTTTTCAGGCATCGTGAATATCTCTTGTTCTATGAGAAGTTTAACCTTCTCTTTTCAATTCACTCCTAGAATTGTATGTTTTAAAATACACACACACATACTATGTTATATTATTTATTTTATTATAGGATAATGTCTGTTATTCGGCAGAATTATTTGTATATTACTGCAGATCATCATAATTTTAACATAATGGATGCAATTGTATACTTTCTTTTTATACAAATATAACAAATAAAAAAGCATTTAAATCAAGTTATATATTCAAGAGGTATCTTAACTTCATTTGCTACAAATAAATAATTAATTTTAAATTACGAATGTGAAAAATGAATAGCTTATCCATAAATTTTTAAAAGATGTCATAATTTTCTTTCATAATTTTTCTTACTTTACCTCACGAATGGCAGCATGAGGACAACCTCCTGTTTCTACAGCTCTAATTCGATCTTCAGGTAAAGCTTCATTTTTTACCAAAAATTCCCAATCTTCTCTAAAATACAGTACATGTTATTTAAACTTCAATTTCATCAAATAATATATGCAAAAAAAAAATTGGACAATAGTTGAATATAAATTAAAAAATTACAGTTTTAGAAAAAAATATTTATAAAATTAATTAGTTTATTTTTTATGTTTTATTTTATAAATACTGATGATCATAATTTTAAAATATTATATAATTATTTTAAATGTTAAGAAAATATGCTGGGTTCAAAGTGAAGAGAATTTGCATATTTTGTTGATGTCTAGAAAAATACTGTACAAAAAGTAAAACTCTAAGCATATATATGTAATAAGAATACTGCATTTTGAGGAATAAAATTAATCTATGCTTCATTCATACTTGAATTTCAGGGTATTTTAATTATTTTTTACAACACATTTTTGGGGGGAGATATTGAAAAATAAACAATGAGCAGACCATAGTAGTAGTAGTAGTAGTAGTTGAAATAAGTAACCATCTATATTTGAATGAAGGAATGATTCACGGGAAAATTGGAAAGGCAGTCTCAAGTTCAGATTGTTAAGAGATTTAAATGCTTTTTTATGATTATGATTAATGATTATGCTTTTATGATTATGATTTATGATATTATTTTTATGATTATGCTTTTTCTCCCATAGTATATAACTAATAGAACTGCTTATGGATTTTGTAAAGAAAAAAGTATGAGCTATTCAGTCAATATGATTGCCAATGAAGATTGATATTTGTCTATTAAAGTGAGGCATAACAAGAATGAAACAGCTTTCAATACTCTCCTGATATTCATGTGAGTACAAAAACACATTTCAAGCATTATTTTTTTCAGAAAGTTGTATGAAAAAGGTCTATTTGCCAGAAGACTTTCTACACACAGGAAGGCAGCACTACACACTATGGCAGCAGATATTTGATGGTCTGAGCAGGAACTATGCAAGTTTCCATGCAAACCTCCATGTCTTTGTGATTACAATCAAACAAAAGGATGAAATCTTGGAGTCCTATGTTTGCTTTTTTAGACATGCAGTTGGAATGGACTTCATTTTAATGGATGGCAATGCAAATTCCCATATTGAATATTTCGGGGAAGTAAGGATAATTGGATTGGCCAACCAGATCTCCAGACCTACAGCCTATCTCATATCTAGAATGCTTTTAGGAGGATAACAACAATTTTCCTTCCACCTCCTAAAACTTTGAAAACAGATTACTAGAAGAGTTCAACAAATTGGCAAAGGAACACATAAATTGCCTTTTCCTAGTATGAATTCATGTTATTTATTCTGATATAAATTTATGTTGCAGAACTGTTACAGGTGACTATACTATTCCAGTAAGAATTAATGTAAGATAACATATCCTCTACTAACTCATTTTTTTTTTTTTACTATAAGTTTTATTTTAGACATTACAGCACTAAAGAATTGTACACATGATTATGAATGTGTACCATGACTGTTCAATGGTTATTATTTTTCTATATATAAAAATACATAATTTTATTAAAATCTGGCCATTAGTTTTAAAGATAAATGACTAAAAATGAAAATTTTAATTTTGAACATCAGCATACAAATATTTATTTTCCTACCAAAGAACTTTTATTTTTAACATGGAAATTTGAATAAAAATTTGAGAATACTTGAGGAGGAGACTTACATTTCACCTAAAGAGTATAAAATACTATTTTTAAGAAAATATATACAAAATATTTGATTAAAAAAAAATAAAAATATAATTACCTTGTAAATATATCATTGGTTACTATGCATAGATTATGCTTTTCTCTCAGATATTTGGACAATGCCAATACTAAAGCAGTTTTACCTGAACCTACTGGACCTCCAATACCAACAGTGTAAGCTCGCTTCGGAAAAAAAAAAAATTAATTATAAATTAAAATTATATTTTACATTAAATTGCAAATTAATACAAATAAAAATTATAAAGAATTTTTTTATTCCTCCTACATATTAATAAAACTATTTTCAGGTTTATTAAATTTAAAAAAAAAATTTAGTACAAGATTACTTAACTAATAAAAAAATTGATGATTTTTAAATATTCAATAATTCCCAAATCTAAAAGATTTATTAGACATTAATGGCTAATACATCATTGAAAATCATAATTAAATAAGATTCCATATCACTACAAATTTTTAATCATAACATATCCTTATAATAACTATTAGTTAATAATTTGAAAGATTATTTTACAGAAATGAATAACGTATTTTTGATGGTATATTATTCTTAATAAAGAAGTGAAATTTTTTTAAAAATATCTTCACATTTTTATGAAGAGAAAATATTTACTAAATTGAATATTGAGAAGTTTATAAAGATAAATTGTTTCTTTATTGCTTAAACTAATTCAGGTTTTAAATCATGTCCATGTTTTAATTCATGTTGAGAACTTATAATGGGCTGTCATTTAAAAGTTTAAATATTATCGAAATAATGTTGCTTGGTTATTTTATTCAAAAAGAAATTCTGAATGGATTTTAGCATGGATTTTTCTACATAATATAATGTGATGCTAATACACAAATAATCTAATTAAATAATTTACAATCTTTCATATACTTTGATCTTGCTACGGTGCCTATTCATTTAGAAATATTTTGACTTATTTTATTTTCTAATGTAGTAAGATAACAGAAGTGTTAAGTATTGATTGCTAACAAAATCATATAACACAAAAATAATCATATTAATAATAACTATTTGAGTAATAATGATTAAATAATTGTTTATAACATCGCAAAAAACATAACTGAAAAAAAGACATGCAGTAGAAATTTAAATAAATAGGGAAAATTATATCACTAACTTTATCAAAATCCTTGCGAAATAAGGGTAATTGTCTAGATATGAAAGCTCCAGGTGAGTCCATATGTTCATGAGTATGCCCATGTTCATGGGTATGTTCTTGATCTACATCTTTACATTGTTTGACTACAAATAAAACAATTATCAATTAACAATTTGATGTGAAACATTCATATTCATAAAATAAGGTAAAGTACTTTATAGCTGATAACTATTATAATGTTGTAAAATTTATATTGTATTACATGTAATCCATTTTTGTTTATTTTTTCAGCCCAAGTTGGTACCACATTTTTTTTTAATTTGCATTTAAAATTTCTTAAGAATTTGTTTAAATGAACAACAGTCAAAACAAGCCAAAGCTAAATAATTACATAGCTTTTCACTTAGCACCTTCAACAATTTTCCTATATTTATACCACATTTAGTAATTAAATTTTTTTCATTAAAATATTTTGTTGTATATTATTTTCTCTCTGAATAATTCAGAATTAAAAAAAAATGAAAGAGAATGAATAACTATTATGCATATATTATTGTATGACAAGAAGTTTATATCAATATTTTTATTAATAAATTTGTCTACGGAGTTCTGTCCATAATAGTAAAGGAAAGAGATTCCCTTTTTTTTTTTGGAGACAACTTACATTCAGAAATATTATCTAGGAATCATTTGTTGATTTTTCTTCCATCTTTTAACTGCATTAGCAGCTGCAAATGCCCTTCGTTTACTAGGACGAGCTTTGGGCGTCCGATACTTTGAACTTAGTGCATGCATTATGAAATATAGGATATAAAATTAATTAAAAAACAAATAAGTAGAAGCTAATGTTAATAAAATAATATAATAATAAGAAAGTTTTCTTATCGCTTTGATTGCAACACAGTAACAAACTTTTCTAACTGTAAATAAACTTCTTATAAATACGGTTACAGATAAAAACTAGCTGTCACTGCAGTTTATCTCAAAAGAAAATATTAAATAAATTATCAGGTTCAACTAGAGCATCCATGACAGTAACATCTGAGCGTTTCAAACCTCAGATGTGAAATGTAAATAACACGTTGTTATATTTTCACACCTGTCAGACAAATCAACTGATCGGTTGTTAATTTATAAAAACTGGTGTACTTTGTGAAAACTGAACCAAATGACATTTCTTTTATTGTTGTCGTGATGAAAAATGTTTAAGGATTAATTTCCAATCAATAATGGAAAATCGATTTTTTTGATGATTTTTCAAGATTTTGAGTATCCATTGTCGCTTTAAATGTAAGAAACATTAGAAATATATGCTTTCTGCATTAATTAGGTTATTATCTGGTTCATTTGTATCTGTAATTCATCTTTTTTCAGTTCTATCAATATTAAAGGTTGGCACTTTAAATTTTTTTTATAAACAACTTTTTAAATATTATTTTGGTTATAATTAAATTAATTTTAAGTAAAAAAAAATTTCAATTAATTGCGTTAAGTTTAAAAAATTGCTAATAATTTTTAAATACTAATTACTTTAATTTCTGATAAGAATTGCTAATACTAATAAAACAATTGAATTTTGCACAATGACAAGGTTTTCAAGAAAATTAACTAAAATCTTATGCAAGGAAGTAGATAGAAAAAAACATCCCCAATCATACAGTAATTTATTTTTAACTTTCAATATACTGAAAGTCTTATCCTGAATAAAAGTTTTTAATGGTAGCTAAACATATTGTTTCATAAATGCATTCTCCTTTTTGTGAAGAAAAAATATGCAAATTTTATTTAAAATGCTATCTATTTTCATTTTTAAATGGAGGTTTTTTTTTTTTTTTTTTTTTTTTTTTTTTTTTTTTTTTTTTAAATAAAATTTTGTTACAAATTAAATTGTCCGTTAAATGTATGGATAAAAATTTGCACATATTAAAATTTTTTTTCTTTGAAAGTTGCATTTATCCAGAAGAGTCGATTATTCTGTATTCTTGGGATGACTGATTATTTTCTTAAATGTAATATTTTTCTAATCATAATATTTCCGAATGGAAATATTCCTTTAATCATAGCATTATTATATTTTCTCCAACACAAGTATTCAAATACTTTTGGTATCTTTGAGAACTTCTAAAGTAGTGTATCATTAATTATTTGACAAATTTAAGTAACGTTTAGCATTGAATAGAAACTTTTTTTTCTTATTTCACGAAAGATTCTATAAGGGGAGAAAATTATACCAAGAAATCGGGTGTATTGTTTCCATTGAATATTGATGCTTTGAAACAGGAAGTGTTGAGTTGGAATTTGTATTTTGTTTGAAAAATTTATTGCTTCGAATGTCGCAGGTTGAAGGGCGAATTTCCATATTTCCCAATATTAAGCTATTTTATGAAGAATTATTTGAAGAATGAAGAGAACTTTGTCGAGACTTTTATCACTGCTAAATAAAAAAGTGTCGTCTACTTAGAATAAACATTCGGTCTGAACGGGGATTATATCAAAAATATCCTGCATGAAGATAGTGAATAGGAAAGCAGCACTCTGCCGTGTTGAACTCCGCAAATGAAAAATAATTTCATCGAAACAAAGTTTCTCCATTTTACGTAAAATTCCTGTTATTGATGGAACTAAAAATATACTTTGTGGCAATGCCTTTTATACCAACTTGTAAAATTTTATATAATTAACCATCTCTCCAAATTGAATCACAGCATGAATATACACTCAAGAGCCAAAACATTATGACCACCTCTACATTTTGCAATGAACTCGCCTGAATGACGTGGCAGGCACGTGATCAGGTGGAAGTGGTATTTCACTGCTGCTGGAGAGTCTGAAGAATCATTCTTTTACTTACTTCTGTATTCTTTTGTATGTCTGTCTGTGTGTCTTATATATGACAGGTGGTCATAATGTTTCGGCTCTTGAGTGTATGTCTAATTTAAGTAATGTGAAATAATTTTTTGGCATCTTTAGCTTCTTTGTGATGAAATGAGTACCTACAATCTTTAAAAGGAATGAAGACAGAATGATAATGATAGAATTTGTCTGGAATTGAAAAATGAATAATTGAAGTATAATTCTTTAAATATTTTACAAAAAACGGAAGTTGTTGTTGTTGTGACTAATCCTCAATGTCCTGCAGTGCGGGACGGGCATCCCATGAGTGATCTACTCATAGATGGACGGAAAGGGGCAGCTGCTGTTGGGATGGAGCACCCGTAGGTAGAAGTCTGACTTGGCTCCGTGACGCTCTTACAGTCATATGAAACCGGGACCTACGGTTTAAAGTGTATTCCGAACCACTACAAACATCCATGGCACCGCCGGGACTCGAACCCAAAACCTGTGGTACCGAGCGCCAGAGCGCTAGCCACTCGACCATTCAGGTCCCACAAAACGGAAGTTAAGGCAATTGGTAGATAGTAACAGAAGTCCTGTGTTTGTTTTGTTTAAGAACTGAGGTGATTTGTGCAGTGAACTCCTCATGTGTAATATCGCCAGAGAGTCAAATGTTATTAAAATATGGAGAAACTGATGAAGATATTGAGCGGTAAGAATTTTAATTAATTTGGCTTTAATACTGTCATTGATGGTGATGACAAATTTTCTTTCAATATTTTAGGATACACTTTGGGGATTGATCCATTCGGTACTTCACATACGGCAGTAAAAGATCGCATACCATAATTAAAGACTATTTGTAGGTCTGTTTGAATATCTCCATGGCCGTGAAGAACTGTACTCCATGAAATTTGAGTGCAAAGTATCGTCCATTATCAGGGCCAGATGTAGATGAAAAAAAGGCCCTAGCTATTCCGCTTATGAGGCCCTTTTACCTCCCATTTTTAAGTTTGTAAATTACTTCAGAGATAATAAAATACATCATTTTTGTGATATATATCAATAAGTTAAATGAAACATGTTGCGATGGGTACTAATCTTTATTGTCACAAAAAATTTTTCTATAGTATATAAACACTTCACTAAAGTATTGAACCTACTGAACTCAAAAAGCGAGAATCAAATGATCGTGTACGCAATCCTAAAATAAGAATCTTTTCCAATAACATTAACACGTATTTCATATTATCGAAGTAATGCGAATATAACCGAACGTCGGGATATAAATAGGTCTGTACGTTTGTCTATTCCAATCTGCACTTAATTTATGCAAGAACAAACCAGAGCTTAGTAGCATAAGGCACGTTAATATTTACCATAGCAATCAGTGAACGCATGAACTATACTTTGGTACAATCTAGTATATACAAATGAACAGACCCAATGAGCCGAACGCGTTGATCTTAACCAACACATTTTTATTAGTCATATGTGTAGAATTTCTCCTTATATTCGATTCAGTGTTTTAGTGTTTACTGTTTTAGAATAGTGTAATTCTAATTTTGCTAACAATTTGAATATAGGCCCCTCTTGATCTTGTGGCCCTAGGCTGAAGCCTAGATAGCCTATAGGAAAATCCGGCCCTGTCCACTATAATTGGCTTTAAATACATTCCCACTCAAAACATAGAAACCTCTGTGACTATATTGAATATTAAATAAAATTAAACTCTTTGCAAGAGTATTAAGTGGAGCGTTAAGGAAAATAAAAAATATATAAATAAATAAATGATTTACCTGAATGAATACGAAAACTAAAAAACTCTAGATAACAAAGAAAAAGTTATCAGAAAGAAACCCAAACACTAACAGTTGAAAGAAATGAGCTTAACTTCTTGAGTTCTTAGATTTGACTTGGTACTTTGAAATGTAAACGAACTTAAACGCAACGATACTCAACGCGCGAACGGATAAAAAATATAATATAAACTTACGAAAACAAGCAATATTATCGGTTACAGATATAGAGTAGTCGTTATAACTTAGGTTTCAATTATTCGAGTTCAGCTTAATTTAAAACTGGATGATTTTTTTTTTCTTCCTTCTTATTTCTAAACGGAACATTTCACCGACTTTGTAATTTTTCTTAGACATTTCCAATTTCTTCTTCAGCTGCCACCGTAGTTTGACACAATCAATTTATTTTCTGCAGAATCTAGTTCAATATTTGACCATCAAATGATTCATCATTCAACATTTGACCATCAATGGCCTGCCCATCAAAATTTGTTATTATATTTTAGAATTCTTAGAAATAAGACATTATTATAATTTACTAAATAATCGTTATATTTAAAGATATGAAGTATTATTTTTCTCTCCGTTTCACGGAATGTGATCAGATTCATTATCACCAAACCGTTGAGCGGCCTGATGGCTAAATGGCCGTTGGTACCACAGGCTTCAGATTCGAATCCTGGCGGTGGCATGGATGTTTGTTAGTGGTTCGTAATCCACGTTAAATTGTAGATTTCGGTCTAACTAGCCTAAAGTGTGCACAAAATGACCTTAGAGTGACAAGCCAAACTAAACCAAGACGTTGTACTAATTAAACGATACTGCAAGAAAGAGAATTTCGTAGTAGAAACATACAATTATAGATACATTTTCACCATTAAATTAAGTATTTAAAGTAAATTTGAACTTACAAGGGTGTGTGCATATTATTTTTTCGTTAAAAACTGGTTTTGTCTTGGATATCAATATATTTTTTGATGAAATAGTTCTGTGATGGGAACTTCCATTTTTGTCCAAATAGACGGATTAGTCCGTACGATGACTTTCAGTATAAAAATCGTGATGCTCAACTCGTGGCTCAGTGGCAACGTGCGCCGCTGGTGAACATTAGGGCTGAGGATCAATCCGCTGGCGGCATTGTAGTAGATACTGTTTCAAAACACGAAGAGACTCGAGGGCTTTTGTGATGTTCAGCATCTTGCCTCGTGAGTCGGACTACCTGGTGGGAGTTTTCCGGGTTTTCTCTCATATGATATATGCGGGAGTGTTCCCAATAAAAGTACTCCAGGAAGGAAATGCCCTGCTTCTTCAGCGACACGGAGCCAAGTCTTACTTCTACCTACGGGTGCTCCTTCTCAAAAGAAGCTACTCCTTCCGCTCCATCCATGAGTAGATTACTCATGGGATAACCGCTCCGCTCTGCAGGACACTGAGGATTAGACACAACAACATTTCTGACCCTGTATTGGACAGCTAAATACTTGAAAAAATTGGACCACTAAATATTAGTTTTGAAACTAGTTATACCTATCTAGTTATAAACTAATTTTAAAGCTATGCTGGAATACATACACATAACATGTTATACATGCAAAACAGTTGTTAAGTCTATAAAATATAACATTTGAAATTATTTATTATTATTCATTAAATTACTTAACAAATTTACAACATAACATAAAATAAAAAAAATCACATAATTTTAAAAAATTTTACAAACTTCTCACTTTAGCTGTAAATTCACAATGAGTTAAAGTGTATAAGCAATTATAGCTGGACCGTTCAATGTTATAGCTTTAAAGTTATGTTGGAGCATACACAAATGTATGTAAAAAATAATTGTTAAGCGTATATATTAGAACACCTGAAACAAAAGTGATTTTTAAAAAAATAATCACCAAAAAATTATCCTTTTTTTTTTTAATTTCAAGATGATTAAAAAAAATTAGGCTGAAGCGATTACGCCGAATGAGGGCATCACTAAGCTGCATCAAAGCACCAGATGGAGCCAGGCATTTTAAATGAGATTTCAAATTAACAAAAGAAAAAAAATAAGGTTTTTATTTAATTAAAAAATCACTAATGACAATTTTTTTGTGATTTCTGACTACGCTTCACATAAAAAAAATTCAATCTGTAAGTGTTATAGCTCTAAAATTATATCTAAACATACACACACATATATCATTTTTATATGTATAGATTTCAACAAATAACTGTTAGCAAGTTATGTACAATGTTTGTTTATTTTTTCAAGTGAATTCTTAATATAGGCCCCTTTTCTCACTAACCCTACTAATAGTGCGCCTTAATAAAGTTAGAATTAACATTTTTAATTAACTTTTTCCATTAACATTTTTCATTACACTTCACATAAAAAGAATTAGACCAGTAAGTGCTATAGTTTAAAAAATATTTTTTAACATACACACATATATCATTTTTATATCTATAGATTCAAACAAATAACTGTTATCAAATTAAGTCCATTACTTTTTTCCCGAATAAATTCTTAAAAATGTAGGTCCTTTGCTCCTTAACCATAATAATAGTTCATCATAGTAGCATTAGATTTAACATTTTTAATTAATTTTTTCGTTTACATTTTTGACTACGCTTCACATAAAAAAAAATTAGACCAGTAAGTGTTGTAGTTTTAAAATATATCCGAATATATACACATATATCATTTGTATATCGTTAGATTCAAACAAGTATATGTTTATTGTTTTTTGTTTTCAAGTAAATTCTTTAAATTGTAGGTCCTTTGTTCCTTAACCTTGATAAAGTCCATCATGGTAACATTAGAATCAACGTTTTTGACTACACTTCACATAAAAAAAATTAAACCAATAAGTGTTATAGTCTTAAAATTATAACTAAACTTACACATATATCAATATGTTTAGATTCAAACAAGTATCTCTTAACAAGTTATGTTCATTGTTTGTATTTTTAAGTAAATTCTTAAAAATGTAGGTCCTTTGCTCTTTAACCTTGATAATAGTCCGTCATAGTAACATTAGAATTAACATTTTTAATTAACTTTTTCCATTAATGTTTTTGACCTGTAAGTGTTATTACCATTAGAATTAACCTTTTTTGACTATCTTTCACATAAAAACATTAGACCAGTAAGTGTTATTGTTTTAAAATTATATCTAATCATACATACATAGTATATCATTTGTATATGTGTAAAATGTTAACAAGTTATGTTCAATGTTTTTTTCAAGTAAATTCTTAAAAATGTAGGTCCTTTGCTCTTTAACCTTGATACGTTGATAATAGTCTATCATAGTAATATTAGAATTTACATTTTTGACTACGCTTCACATAAAAAAAATTAAACCAATAAGTGTTATAGTCTTAAAATTATAACTAAACTTACACATATATCAATATGTTTAGATTCAAACAAGTATCTCTTAACAAGTTATGTTCATTGTTTGTATTTTTAAGTAAATTCTTAAAAATGTAGGTCCTTTGCTCTTTAACCTTGATAATAGTCCGTCATAGTAACATTAGAATTAACATTTTTAATTAACTTTTTCCATTAATGTTTTTGACCTGTAAGTGTTATTACCATTAGAATTAACCTTTTTTGACTATCTTTCACATAAAAACATTAGACCAGTAAGTGTTATTGTTTTAAAATTATATCTAATCATACATACATAGTATATCATTTGTATATGTGTAAAATGTTAACAAGTTATGTTCAATGTTTTTTTCAAGTAAATTCTTAAAAATGTAGGTCCTTTGCTCTTTAACCTTGATACGTTGATAATAGTCTATCATAGTAATATTATTTACATTTTTGACTACGCTTCACATAAAAAAATTAAACCAATAAGTGTTATAGTCTTAAAATTATAACTAAACTTACACATATATCAATATGTTTAGATTCAAACAAGTATCTCTTAACAAGTTATGTTCATTGTTTGTATTTTTAAGTAAATTCTTAAAAATGTAGGTCCTTTGCTCTTTAACCTTGATAATAGTCCGTCATAGTAACATTAGAATTAACATTTTTAATTAACTTTTCCATTAATGTTTTTGACCTGTAAGTGTTATTACCATTAGAATTAACCTTTTTGACTATCTTTCACATAAAAACATTAGACCAGTAAGTGTTATTGTTTTAAAATTATATCTAATCATACATACATAGTATATCATTTGTATATGTGTAAAATGTTAACAAGATATGTTCAATGTTTTTTTCAAGTAAATTCTTAAAAATGTAGGTCCTTTGCTCTTTAACCTTGATAATAGTCCGTCATAGTAACATTAGAATTAACATTTTTAATTAACTTTTCCATTAATGTTTTTGACCTGTAAGTGTAATTATTAGAATTAACCTTTTTGACTATCTTTCACATAAAAATTAGACCAGTAAGTGTTATTGTTTTAAAATTATATCTAATCATACATACATAGTATATCATTTGTATATGTGTAAAATGTTAACAAGTTATGTTCAATGTTTTTTTTTAAGTAAATTCTTAAAAATGTAGGTCCTTTGCTCTTTAACCTTGATAATAGTCCGTCATAGTAACATTAGAATTAACATTTTTAATTAACTTTTTTCCATTAATGTTTTTGACCTGTAAGTGTTATTACCATTAGAATTAACCTTTTTTGACTATCTTTCACATAAAAACATTAGACCAGTAAGTGTTATTGTTTTAAAATTATATCTAATCATACATACATAGTATATCATTTGTATATGTGTAAAATGTTAACAAGTTATGTTCAATGTTTTTTTTTCAAGTAAATTCTTAAAAATGTAGGTCCTTTGCTCTTTAACCTTGATAATAGTCCGTCATAGTAACATTAGAATTAACATTTTTAATTAACTTTTTCCATTAATGTTTTTGACCTGTAAGTGTTATTACCATTAGAATTAACCTTTTTTGACTATCTTTCACATAAAAACATTAGACCAGTAAGTGTTATTGTTTTAAAATTATATCTAATCATACATACATAGTATATCATTTGTATATGTATATGTGTAAAAAAATGTAGGTCCTTTGTTATACGTTGATAATAGTCTATCATATAATATTAGTTTACATTTTTGACTACGCTTCACATAAAAAAATTAAACCAATAAGTGTTTAGTTTAAAATTATAACTAAACTTACACATATATCAATATGTTTAGATTCAAACAAGTATCTCTTAACAAGTTATGTTCATTGTTTGTATTTTTAAGTAAATTCTTAAAAATGTAGGTCCTTTGCTCTTTAACCTTGATAATAGTCCGTCATAGTAACATTAGAATTAACATTTTTAATTAACTTTTTCCATTAATGTTTTTGACCTGTAAGTGTTATTACCATTAGAATTAACCTTTTTTGACTATCTTTCACATAAAAACATTAGACCAGTAAGTGTTATTGTTTTAAAATTATATCTAATCATACATACATAGTATATCATTTGTATATGTGTAAAATGTTAACAAGTTATGTTCAATGTTTTTTTCAAGTAAATTCTTAAAAATGTAGGTCCTTTGCTCTTTAACCTTGATACGTTGATAATAGTCTATCATAGTAATATTAGAATTTACATTTTTGACTACGCTTCACATAAAAAAATTAAACCAATAAGTGTTATAGTCTTAAAATTATAACTAAACTTACACATATATCAATATGTTTAGATTCAAACAAGTATCTCTTAACAAGTTATGTTCATTGTTTGTATTTTTAAGTAAATTCTTAAAAATGTAGGTCCTTTGCTCTTTAACCTTGATAATAGTCCGTCATAGTAACATTAGAATTAACATTTTTAATTAACTTTTTCCATTAATGTTTTTGACCTGTAAGTGTTATTACCATTAGAATTAACCTTTTTTGACTATCTTTCACATAAAAACATTAGACCAGTAAGTGTTATTGTTTTAAAATTATATCTAATCATACATACATAGTATATCATTTGTATATGTGTAAAATGTTAACAAGTTATGTTCAATGTTTTTTTTTTTTCAAGTAAATTCTTAAAAATGTAGGTCCTTTGCTCTTTAACCTTGATACGTTGATAATAGTCTATCATATAATATTACCTGTATTTAATTTTTAACTTTTTTGATTTCACATAAAAAAATTAAACCAATAAGTGTTATAGTCTTAAAATTATAACTAAACTTACACATATATCAATATGTTTTATATTCAAAAAAGTTAACAAGTTATGTTCATTGTTTTTTTTTTCAGTAAATTCTTAAAAATGTAGGTCCTTTGCTCTTTAACCTTGATAATAGTCCGTCATAGTAACATTAGAATTAACATTTTTTAATTAACTTTTTCCATTAATGTTTTTTTGACCTGTAAGTGTTATTACCATTAGAATTAACCTTTTTGACTATCTTTCACATAAAAACATTAGACCAGTAAGTGTTATTGTTTTAAAATTATATCTAATCATACATACATAGTATATCATTTGTATATGTGTAAAATGTTAACAAGTTATGTTCAATGTTTTTTTTTCAAGTAAATTCTTAAAAATGTAGGTCCTTTGCTCTTTAACCTTGATACGTTGATAATAGTCTATCATAGTAATATTAGAATTTACATTTTTGACTACGCTTCACATAAAAAAAATTAAACCAATAAGTGTTATAGTCTTAAAATTATAACTAAACTTACACATATATCAATATGTTTAGATTCAAACAAGTATCTCTTAACAAGTTATGTTCATTGTTTGTATTTTTAAGTAAATTCTTAAAAATGTAGGTCCTTTGCTCTTTAACCTTGATAATAGTCCGTCATAGTAACATTAGAATTAACATTTTTAATTAACTTTTTCCATTAATGTTTTTGACCTGTAAGTGTTATTACCATTAGAATTAACCTTTTTTGACTATCTTTCACATAAAAACATTAGACCAGTAAGTGTTATTGTTTTAAAATTATATCTAATCATACATACATAGTATATCATTTGTATATGTGTAAAATGTTAACAAGTTATGTTCAATGTTTTTTTTTTCAAGTAAATTCTTAAAAATGTTCCTTTTGCACAACCTTGAATAAACATTAGACCATTTTTAATTAACTTTTTCCATTAATGTTTTTGACCTGTAAGTTTTTAATTAGAATTAACCTTTTTTGATATCTTTCACATAAAAACATTAGACCAGTAAGTGTTATTGTTTTAAAATTATATCTAATCATACATACATATATCATTTGTATATGTGTAAAATGTTAACAAGTTATGTTCAATGTTTTTTTCAAGTAAATTCTTAAAAATGTAGGTCCTTTGCTCTTTAACCTTGATACGTTGATAATAGTCTATCATAGTAATATTAGAATTTACATTTTTGACTACGCTTCACATAAAAAAATTAAACCAATAAGTGTTATAGTCTTAAAATTATAACTAAACTTACACATATATCAATATGTTTAGATTCAAACAAGTATCTCTTAACAAGTTATGTTCATTGTTTGTATTTTTAAGTAAATTCTTAAAAATGTAGGTCCTTTGCTCTTTAACCTTGATAATAGTCCGTCATAGTAACATTAGAATTAACATTTTTAATTAACTTTTCCATTAATGTTTTTGACCTGTAAGTGTTATTACCATTAGAATTAACCTTTTTGACTATCTTTCACATAAAAACATTAGACCAGTAAGTGTTATTGTTTTAAAATTATATCTAATCATACATACATAGTATATCATTTGTATATGTGTAAAATGTTAACAAGTTATGTTCAATGTTTTTTTCAAGTAAATTCTTAAAAATGTAGGTCCTTTGCTCTTTAACCTTGATAATAGTCATCATAGTAATATTAGTTTACTATCATAAAAAAATTAAACCAATAAGTGTTATAGTCTTAAAATTATAACTAAACTTTATATCAATATGTTTAGATTCAAACAAGTATCTACGTTATGTTCATAAAAAATTCTTAAACCAATGTAAGTGTTATAGTCTTAAAATTTTCCATAACTAAACTTACACCAGTATATTATTGTTTAAAATTATATCTAATCATACATACATAGTATATCATTTGTATATGTGTAAAATGTTAACAAGTTATGTTCAATGTTTTTTTAAGTAAATTCTTAAAAATGTAGGTCCTTTGCTCTTTAACCTTGATAATAGTCCGTCATAGTAACATTAGAATTAACATTTTTAATTAACTTTTTCCATTAATGTTTTTGACCTGTAAGTGTTATTACCATTAGAATTAACCTTTTTTTGACTATCTTTCACATAAAAACATTAGACCAGTAAGTGTTATTGTTTTAAAATTATATCTAATCATACATACATAGTATATCATTTGTATATGTGTAAAATGTTAACAAGTTATGTTCAATGTTTTTTTTTCAAGTAAATTCTTAAAAATGTAGGTCCTTTGCTCTTTAACCTTGATACGTTGATAATAGTCTATCATAGTAATATTAGAATTTACATTTTTGACTACGCTTCACATAAAAAAAATTAAACCAATAAGTGTTATAGTCTTAAAATTATAACTAAACTTACACATATATCAATATGTTTAGATTCAAACAAGTATCTCTTAACAAGTTATGTTCATTGTTTGTATTTTTAAGTAAATTCTTAAAAATGTAGGTCCTTTGCTCTTTAACCTTGATAATAGTCCGTCATAGTAACATTAGAATTAACATTTTTAATTAACTTTTTTTCATTAATGTTTTTGACCTGTAAGTGTTATTACCATTAGAATTAACCTTTTTGACTATCTTTCACATAAAAACATTAGACCAGTAAGTGTTATTGTTTTAAAATTATATCTAATCATACATACATAGTATATCATTTGTATATGTGTAAAATGTTAACAAGTTATGTTCAATGTTTTTTTTTCAAGTAAATTCTTAAAAATGTAGGTCCTTTGCTCTTTAACCTTGATACGTTGATAATAGTCTATCATAGTAATATTAGAATTTACATTTTTGACTACGCTTCACATAAAAAAAATTAAACCAATAAGTGTTATAGTCTTAAAATTATAACTAAACTTACACATATATCAATATGTTTAGATTCAAACAAGTATCTCTTAACAAGTTATGTTCATTGTTTGTATTTTTAAGTAAATTCTTAAAAATGTAGGTCCTTTGCTCTTTAACCTTGATAATAGTCCGTCATAGTAACATTAGAATTAACATTTTTAATTAACTTTTTTCCATTAATGTTTTTGACCTGTAAGTGTTATTACCATTAGAATTAACCTTTTTTGACTATCTTTCACATAAAAACATTAGCCCAGTAGTGTTATTGTTTTAAAATTATATCTAATCATACATACATAGTATATCATTTGTATATGTGTAAAAATGTTAACAAGTTATGTTCAATGTTTTTTAAAGTAAATTCTTAAAAATGTAGGTCCTTTGCTCTTTAACCTTGATACGTTGATAATAGTCTATCATAGTAATAGTCCGTCACATAAAAAAAATTAAACCAATAAGTGTTATAGTCTTAAAATTATACAAACTTTTTTAATTAAAACAAGTATCTCTTAACAAGTTATATTTCATTATTTTATGTTTTGCTCTTTAACCTTGATAATAGGGTGTTATTTTAATTAACTTTTTCCATTAATGACCCTTAACCATTAGGAATTTGATATGTTTCTTTCATAAAAACATTAGACCAGTAAGTGTTATTGTTTTAAAATTATATCTAATCATACATACATAGTATATCATTTGTATATGTGTAA